>JACGDI010005819.1:322676-340154 GCA_014898725.1 Jacaranda copaia
AAATTAGACATTCTAATTATTTTCTTTTCCTGTGTTATACAATTGTTTTTGGTTGTTTTTCTTGTTTCCCTTGTTTTACTTCCTCTTTATTGTTTACCATTTATATCCCTTGGAGACGAGGGCCGATTCGGCGAAGGGTTTCACAAGTATGGCCTCAACCACATCAAGACCACTGTTTGGAAGTATGAGGCAGTGTGTTGTCATTCCAGAGAAGAATCATCCCTCTTTGGCATTTTCTTGCAACAGACAACAACAGACTCTCTCACCTTTGCCGTCAACTGTTAAAGCACGATTTTATGTAGCCCCCCATTTATTTGCTATAGTGCCACAACAGTTGCCGTTGAAAAACAGGCTTCCAATTTTTCAGATGCACATAAACGTGAAAAAGAAACTATAAATAATATCTATATTAAATTTTACTCAAATGAATGTTATCTATTTGATAAAATATATTTTTTTTCCATAAATTTAAGCATCATGCATGCAACATTGTATTTATGATACATGATTTGGATTAATTAGAAAATAATACAAGATATAAGGCGAGGTAATTAGACTGATTGTTGTATATAATTTGCGTATGACACTAGTAAGTCGGTATAACTTTTTAGTATCCCACGTCGGTGAAATAAATAAGCTGTGGTTTGTATATTTGATTTTGGACAATTCTTACCTCATGAGCTAATTTTTGGGATTGAATTAGGTCCAAAGTCCATTCTTTGACATGATATTGAGCCACCAATTCTCGATGTTGGGTTATTCACCGTTGTTAAACCACTCATTTCATGTTATTCCACACTCCAAGTATTCATTCAAATAAAATACAATCAACATTGACGAAGCAAGCAAAATAATTAACAGAGACAATCATCTCTCTCAATGTCTACATAAAAGTTATATTAAAAAGATATTTTTATTACAATTTCAGATCTTGCCTCTTCAAAAGTGATAAAGTCTTCTTTGAATTCAACCCGAAATAAAAATTTCCGGTTCCCTCCCTAAACATAACCATAAAATCACAAAAGAAACTCATGAAACCAATTTCTTATATATGAAATTAAGTGGGTCGTAAATTATATTTTGTCAAAATATGATGATGTGACAACGTAAAACATTGATACTATTGTAGTAGTCTGAAAACCACTATGGGACGAATGAGCAAGGTTTTTTTTTTTTTCTTCTTGAAATAAAACGAAGAACTTTATAGATTAAGAGTCCAACGACAAAACATAGTTGATTACATTAGTGGCAGAAATATGAGAAAAATATAGAGAAAAAGCTTGTTTAACTAGGTCGTGGGCACACCACCAATTAACGTAAATTGTTATTTTTGCAAATATATTGATCGTAGATTGAGTCCCATAAAAAAATAATCAAAAAATTGTAATTTTTTAAGGGGGAAAAAGAACTTTCTCAATATTTACTCAAATAAATAGCATGAAACAAGTTTGATATATATTCCTAGGGACACAATACCAATTATGCCAGTTTGTACTAGCATATGCAAGATCATTCTCTTTCATATATGCCCTGACCTTATATATATCCCCAAAAAGGAAACGAGTTTAATGTTTCTCCATAGTATATAAGCATACATACATACATACATATATATATACTCCCTTCTCTTCAAAAATCTTCAAGCTTACCTATGTCTAATATTTGTAATTAGATTAGAGCCCGTTTGATTTTATTTTCTAAAGGTATTTTCATTTTTAAAAAAAAAATAGTGAAAAATTAATTATAAGTGTGAGTTTAAAAATGAAATATTATTTGAATGTTTCGTTTAAAATAAAATGATTATATAGAGTTGAAAATGAGTTATATTTGAATATTATAGTGTTTTTAGATTAAAAATTGTACAAATAATAGTAAGAGAAAATAAAGTATGAAAATGGGATGAGATAATGTATAAGAGTGTGTTTGAAAAAATATGTTGAGAACAAAAACGCCTGTAAAAATAAAAGAAAAGTTGATACCTCTCTATTTTTATTTTCAAAAAAAAAATTAAAATGGGGTTTTGAAAGCACTTAATAAATCAAAATTTGTTTTTGCAGTAAAAAGCGTGTTTCATTTCATTGACAGAAGAAGTCGGGTTGAGTGGCGCAGAATGATTACGTGCAAAATGGTCCTCAAAAACAGTAGTACTGTTCCTACACAGATTAATACTAATATTACTCACTATGTGATTGATTGATGGTTGAGTGATTTTGAAATATCAATCTGCAAAAATTCGTTTTCTCTTAGAATGGGCAGTAAGTAAGTCTGTGATTGTGCATGAAACATCACATTGATAGTAATTTGTAATCATCATCCAAACGGGACTTGACGTCGGAGGAAATAAGACACAATTGTTGTACGAACACTCATACACATAAAGACATTACTGTTTTTTAACTGCTGCCACAAAAGTGGATGCCCGGCGGAGTTGTGGCTTTTATTTCCCAAGTCGAGTTTTTTAAGGTGAGACAATCGTTGAAAAGCAAATTGTCAACTTTATGGATGGATGTGTATGTATATGACTTGTAATTTCAGGCTTTCACTCTTTACCATTTCAGAAGATTTACAGCAAGAATCATAATACATCAGAGAGATCCTTCACAGTGGGGGTGGTTGGCCCCTCATCATGGCCAATAGATTTTGCACGGATGTGATGATCATATTCACTGCAAAAACAATATAGAGAGGTTTAATTGTATCTAAGTTATTGTTTCGTCGGCAAGTATTGATAGGGTTTTGATTTGAAAATGCTCTTCGAAGTAGGGTCAGAGTCAGAATTTGTCATTACGAAAGGCGAAATTTTGAATTATAAAAAATATGATATATATTTTTTTGTTTCATCATATATATTACTAATCATTCAAAATCAGTAATTTCAAAATAATTGATATGATAAAATAGGGCATACTTTCAATAAAATGAAGAGCAATTTTACAATTTAAAGGATAGTAAAATTGTAATATTTTAAAATTTTTAATATAAAAAATCAAGTTTCAATATTTTGAGGGGGGCGGATGCCCCTATCGGCACCCCCCTACCTCTATTTATGTTTCGAAGGGTAATGAAGAATTGTAATTTATATATTATCTTAAAATTCTTGCCTCCTATCATCATAATGGCTCATGTTATACCCACTTTGAATCATTTATTTTATTTCGTGTTTCATTTTCTATTTTAATGTATTGTATATACGTCAAGTGTACTTAATTCTCAATCAATTATTTTTATAAGAAAATATTTAATACACATGTCATATATCTATGCAGTGAAATAGAAAATAAAATATAAATTGGAATAAAGAATTTAAATCGATTTTATATCATATGTCTTTATTTGTAACACAAATTGATAGATTATATATGTATAATAATATCAATATTATCTTTGATGACATCATATTATTCTCATTTGAGTATTAAGAATTGGGTAAAAATTTATTGGTTGAACTCTATTGAACTTTTGAGATATACTTATGTGATTTCCTGAACAATATTTTTAAAACTGAACCATACAATGAATTGGTAATGTTACTGGTTATTGGTTCAACTGGTTCAATCAGTGGTCAAATCGGTATGACGTAATAATTATATTTAATTTTATAAATATATATAATATTTTAATATTACTAAAAAATAAAACTTTCAATTGATATAGAAAGAATATTATTTGAAAAAAAAATTAACTTACTTATTTTTAAGTATATTTTTTAAAAAATAATAATGTTTAAAAATTAGTCAATTATAAATAAATAAAAAATAATATTTCACATTAATTTAAATAATCATTCATTTCATATTTCAACTCAAGTAAAAATAAATTCTTGTATGCTAAATATTTTATATAATTTCAAAGAGATTAAACAAAACAAAATAATAAATTAAATATAAACATTCGTATATAACTATAACTTCATTAAATTTCAAGAAAACAAATTCATATTTCAAAAAATTACATGTCCAAAATTTTTAATCATCATATTCAACATAATTTTCTCTTTTCTTTTTTGCTTTTTCTTTTTTAAAAAAATTAAAATTTAAAAAAAAAAATGAACCTGTTGAATCGGTCCGATTTTGACCGGTTCAATCAATTTTTGATCGATTTTAACCTATTTTGACCACTCCTGATTTTTATGATTCAACCGGACCGAACTAGCCTCAGGTCACCGATCGAATCAGCCTATCCGATTCGATTTTCAAAACCTTTCCCGAATCGAAACCATGGCTATAGGATAAGAATAGGTCAAGTTGCCCATGAGGGCTTATGATTTGGCCTACATGTGGCTTGACTTGCCTGTTTAATAAAAAAGTCATATCAATGTTTAAAAATATTTCTTTAATTAAATAGATTAAATGTATACTCTTTTAAAAATCCATAATACCTAATAAGATATTAATCCACTTGTCTTTCTTCATATAATATATATTAATTATATTTTATACTACATATTAATCCAACTTTCAATCCTATTGCAATTTTTATAAGCTTATCAAAAGTTTAAATTTATATAATGTTTATGTCTAATTAAAGCCTTAATGAAAAATAAACTTGTGAATATGTTTTCAGGCCAAATGAAGACTTTATAATTTAACGTTAGATTTAACCTTGAAAAGAAAAGCCTATCATATATAATAAGCCAAGCTCAAATTTGTTATTTGTATAACAGGTTTGGTCCAAACCCTAGCCAGCTAGCCTATTTTCAATTAGCGTCATTGTGTATGTTATGGGCATTTGATTATATAGTTTATACTTTATTTATTTAATTTAATAATAGAATAATATTAAATTTTTGAAAAAATAAACTTCATTGTTTGTAATGTTTTCTTAAAAAAAAGTATTATTAAATTTAGTTGGGCCTTTTAATGAAACTTGAGTTCCAACCCCAAGTTCGCAACTTAAATGGACCAAGACCAATACCAAACTCCAGAATCCGGATAAGCCTTTACTGTAGTTGTAGGACCCGGATTCGTTTACAGGTATGGAGCTGGACCGTCAATAGTGTCCCTGAATATGTGGAGGGAAAAAGAATCAAACAACCAGAGCGTTCATTCTTCCAAGAAAAAACTGAACAGACAATTCTCCATGCCCAACAAAGCTGATGAACGATAACGATCGCAATAATATGTAATAAAAAATATATAAGGAAAAGAAGAATAAACGAGGGAGAAAAGAGGGGAAAAAAGATCACAACAAACAAATGGGAGCATACAGAGCGGATGAGGATTACGATTACCTTTTCAAGGTGGTGCTCATAGGCGATTCCGGCGTCGGAAAATCGAATCTTTTGTCTCGCTTCACGAAAAACGAGTTCAGCCAGCAGTCGAAATCGACGATCGGCGTTGAGTTCGCGACGCGTTCCATTCAAGTCGACGATAAGGTTGTCAAGGCCCAGATTTGGGACACCGCCGGACAAGAAAGGTAATCAGTCCCTTGCGGTTCCATTTTCTTACAACTCTTCTTGTCGTTCGTTGTAAATACGAAGATCATATGCAATTTGTGAGTCGTTTGATTTCCTGCCTTCCTTTGGGTGGAAAATTCGAAACTGAAAGATGCGGGCATGCAGAATTTTCTATTTCATGCTCCTCGCCTGAAATTGTTGTTTGATCGGTGTTAATTTTGATGATGTGATGGTGAATATGATAAATCAATCCCTTCTAAGATTTTCCCCTGATGCTATTCACTGATGACTGTAAAAATGATTATAATTTTTTTAAATTGGAATTTGATGGTATTGTGCCTTATATGAGATGAAATCAACACCCTTTAGAGGATGATTGGATTTAACATCTTAATTTTCTTCAAACTTTTTGAGAATATAGCAAGAGCCATAACAAAACTTCGAGAAGAAAAATACCTTGAAAAATCTATGGAGAGGGAATTAGGTTTCAAACAGAAAACCTATGCTTTTACTATCAATGACAAGTTTTACAACCAATTACAAGTTTCATGTTGTAAACTGTATGAATACTAGTGATTATGATCAAAGATTCCTCCATGAACCGGCATTTTCTCAGAAATCTCTATTGAAACCGTTCGTTTTCCCCGGAACTTTTGTGTTTTGAGCTGCAATCTTGTACACGAAATGTTTTTTTTTCTTTTTTTTTTAATCTTGTACATGAAATGTTGAGATCATAAATGAGTGGGGAAGTGTACCCATTTTAACTTTCTTGTGTTTATGAACCTCTAACATAGCATTCATAGTTGTCCACAATGTGAGTTATTAATGTAGAGAAACATAAGGAAACTCCAGAAGTAGTTACATGGTATTTTCTTGCATCATAATTTTCGCCATCCAAAGCCTGAAAAACCAATAATCTGTTGTTCCAACTTCCTTTCCTGTTCGCTTCCTTTTTCTCAAGAGATTTAGTTCCCTACTGGAATACTTTTAAGATGGTGTGCCAACACAAGTGCAATTTATAGTCCTTTATATCATCACTTGACAAATGTATGATTTCTTTTTAAACTGAAGGTACCGAGCAATCACAAGCGCCTACTACAGAGGAGCTGTTGGGGCTTTGCTCGTCTATGATGTGACACGTAATGTTACATTTGAAAATGTGGAGAGATGGCTGAAAGAGCTTCGTGGCCACACGGACTCAAACATTGTGGTCATGCTGGTAGGAAACAAAGCAGATCTCCGTCACCTGAGAGCGGTTCCTACTGAAAAAGCCAGAGCTTTTGCAGAAAGAGAGAACACATTTTTCATGGAAACTTCAGCTCTTGAAGCTTTGAATGTTGAGAACGCCTTCACAGAAGTGTTGACACAAATCTATCATGTGGTTAGTAAGAAGGCCCTTGACCTAGGGGATGACCCTTCAGCTCTGCCCAGGGGACAAACTATCAATATTGGAACCAAAGATGATGTATCAGCTGTGAAGAACACTGGATGCTGCTCTGGTTAACACAATCAGAGACCATATTAGGGAAAGGTGTATAGTAGAAACCTATTCATTTGTTTGTTGTTGAGTTACATTAACTGGAAATGGAGTAGATTCTTTTTACATTTTAACAGAAAATGGAAGAAGAAAAGACGGATTATACCCTCTAGAAAGACAAGATTTAGTATTAGTTAAAGTAATTCTGCTCTCTGTTTGTTTCAGTTAAGGCTAGCTGATGCATCATAGTTGTGCTTTCGACTCCTTTATCAGCCCAAAGTCTGTGACATATTAGTCATAATCAATCAGCCTATTAAATTCTGAACTTTACATGCTTTTCTTTATTTTGCAACAACAATTGAGCCCAAAGCTTAAGGTTGTCTTTGCAGATGATTTCATGTAGTTTATTTCCAAACAGGTAGTCCAAATCTGAAGGTGGTTGTTGCATGGTCGCTTAGGCTTCCCCAGTGCCAAATTAAAGTTCTCTGTTTCTTCATACACAGATTATAACTGATGTTGAGATAAGCCAAAAACAAAAGGGATAACTGGAAAGAATTCTCTAGAGATTTGATATAAATATAGGTAACTTCCCCAAGTTTGAATAATTATATTTAATACTCATGATTGTTTTGTCAATCAGATTTGAATTTTTTAATTCATTGATTAATTCAAATGTTTGACTAGGAATAGGCATCAAGTCAACATTTTTGGGGTCAAGATAATTGAACTGGTACCTAACTGATTGGGACTAGACACCTTTAGCTCCGTTTGGTTTCATTTTCATAGTCAATTTTTTTATTTTTTACTATTTTAAAAATAAAATACATTACTTTTGATACATTTTCATCCAATATCATTTTAATTTTTATTTTCAAAACATATTTTTCAATGACCTATATATATATTTTTTCAATAATTTATATATCTTCTCTTTATTTCATTATTCCTAACTCTTTCCACCTACAATATATTAAAATCAACATAATTATTATTTTTTTATTAATTTATTCAAAGATAAATTTATTTTCAACTCATTTCTATTAATTAATTATTCAAATTAAAAATAATAAAAATTAAAATTAAAAATGAAAATAAAACCAAAAGGGACCTTACTTGATTGGGACAGAAATTTTCCATCCCATTGCTGGTCCAATTAGTGACTGGGCACGTGAATTCCAAATGTCCAATCTGCGGTTCCAAAGTCAAGTTTTCAAGATTAAGGTTAAAAAACCTGACTGTACTTATTCCATCAATGTACAGCGGAACGTCCCATCACTGTAAGAGAGAGCCACAGAAGTCAACCTAATTATTTCTTATTCTCATTCTTCTTCTTCTTCTTAATGTTCGATTGGTAAATTGAAGACAGATATGAATACCTACAACAATCTCATTATATTATTTGAAGAAGAGCAAAAGCTAACATAGTTCTTTTTTTATGAAATGTGATAAATACATTAGGTGCTAGTTTGGTTGAAATTATAAGTTAGGATAAAGTATTTTTATTTCACCTTATCATTCGTTTGGTTGCAATGACAATAAATACTTATGCCGCCATGAATACCAAAAGTTCGTGTTAATATGTGCAACTTCTATAATAAATTAACCTGTCACCCCTATAAATTTATTTATTATACTAATCAAACTGATGATACATGGATCTGTCGCCACATGGCAGCCTCCCCCCGAGGTATTGTCCCTCCTACGCCCGGTTGACCATTCGGTACATGCGTTCGGGCTGAGCGGGGGCTTTTGTCCTGAAAAGGCGCCTCTCGATGAGAGGTGGCAGGCCATTCGATATGTGTCGTCCGAACCCGCTTGGGCCTATTAGCTCAGAGAGAGGTATTGTCCCGCTTTGTAGCGGGTTTTGTCCCGAAGGCGCCTCAAAGGAAGGAGAGGGTCCAACCGCTTATATGTTGGTCAAGACCCTTTTCTCAATCCAATGTGGGACAAATGCCACACATATCATCAGTTTTCCTAGATGTAAGCTTGGTGGAAGAGGTTACATCCTTTGGCAGCAGTCACATCTGCTGTCACGTATAATCATTGCTTAAAGGTTCAACTTGTCCCATTTACAATCGGGGGTCAATTCATGTCGACCAAGCTTAGATGATGAGTTTGGAAGCGGCCTCCAGGTCGATACGGGTCAACCGTGCGGCTTACCATACGGGGTCGATACTAGTCGACCAGTCTGACTTCGCCTCTGGGCTATCATCATAAGACTTTGGAAGAGGCTCTCAGGTCGATACGGGTTGACCACAGGGCTTAGCATACGGGGTCGATACTAGTCGACCAGGCTGACTTGCCTCTGGGCTTAGTAGGCTGACTTTTCTGAATCTGGGCCTGTTGAGCCTGTTGAGCTATTCCATATCACAAACTATATCACAATAATGAAAAATTACTTAAATTATCACGTGATAAATAATCTTGAAATAACTTAAAAATCCAACCAAACTAACCCTAGAGGAATTATCAATCCGCAAAAGATGATGTAAAGTTTCTTTTGCCATTGTTATGTTTCATATATCCGTTCCATTTTATTGATGTCCTCGTTGCTACGAATAAATAAATTTGTTGCTACAAATCATTAGTATTCCGAGAAATATTTGTACTTTAAATACCATAATTAATAAATTTATAAATTTTATATTATATCTACAATATGATTAAAGTGTTAACAAAACAAAATTTTACCCAATTTTTGTATCGGTTGCCCACAAATAAAGTTTCATTTTTATTCGAAAAATAGTATAAAGATGGTAAGACTTAGCTAGAAAGGAAGCACGCGAGTTTAAACAGTCAATCTTTTATTACACTTTTGAGTATTGTTTAAATGGATTGTTACAAATATGTCCTACAATTAGGTAATGTTTTCCTTTATTAGGTTGCTTCCTGATTTTCTCTATTAACTGATCGAATCGAAATGAAATTTATTGAACCGATTTATCTAATTAATTTTTAGCTCGGTTAATAATTAAATTTTTATAAGTTTTCGGTTAATTTTTATAAAAAATTGGTTAAAAATTGATTTAACCGAATTTTTCAAAATTCAAAATGTATTTTCTCTGCATCACCACTAATTTTACTTGGTTTCATGATATTTGTTGCCATTCCATATATCTACATCTATGTTAACTTTATAGTTGATATTATTGGATAATATTAATCAATTATATCATGTGAAGTTTGCTATACTTTGTAAACTCCCATTTATTTGAGAAATTTTTCATGAATTATTATTTGCATTAAAAATAAATATTGAATAGCATTGTAAGAAATTGTATGAAAGTGTAATATGGATCATTATATTGCTAGGATGAGGCTACATTATTATAATTTTTTTGAATAATGATGTTGAGAAAAAAAATTAAATAAGAAGTGATTAATTGATTAATTATCCAAATCGAACCAAATTTTTTCGATTAACCTAAAAGTTTGGTGTGGTAAACGGTTATCATTTTTTTTTTCATTTCTATTAATTAACTGATTGATTCGATCGATTAATTTACCAAACCGAGTTATGTTCATCCCTATTTATACTATCCATTATTTTAAATAAATTATGGAGATTATTCATAACGAATTGGTGGCTCTTTTTAATATATTTATGAAGAGCATTCTTAAAGCTTTTGATTTATCAACTTCCATACATTTACAAGAACTCTCTCAAAGAAAACTTAGGTACCGTTTGATTTTGTTTCCATTAAAATTTTTAACTTCATGCAATTTTAAAGTGTGAAAAATAGTTATTGACTTTTATTTGTAAATAAAATTGTATTTAAATGATTTGTTTGAAAATATTAATTAGGGTAAAAATAAAGATGAAAATTTATAAAATTTACATTTTTTATGTATAAAAAGGCTCATTCTTCTCTTTTAATTGTTTGAGAGTGATATTGGGTACTTTCTGTTAAAATAAATTTGATCAGTTTGTTTGACACAATATAAAACTGTCAATCAAACTGATCAGGCAATCGTAGGAAAAAAAATTAAATATATAAATAAATTATATTTATATAAAAAAATATATATAGACAAATGAGTTCCAACCAAACACGCCCTTAATGTTTTCCCATTTCCCTATCCTCTTAGAATAGGAAATTTGGAATTTCTGTTCCAATTTTTTGAAGAACTAGAAAAAAGAAAATTTTTATCAAATACTGAATTGCTGACGTGGCATACTTTGCCAAGCTGGCATCCAACGTGGCATACTGTTGTATGGTGTGGCACCCGTTAACGGTATGGAAGAGCGTGCCAAACTCAAAATTGCCGCGCGCGCGCAGGCGCCAAGCACACGTCATCGACCAACCAACCAAAATCGTCCACGTGGACCGAAAACGTTAATCCCCACACCACCAAGGAAACGAGATAACTGGTTCGCTTCGCTTTCATAATACGTAGAGAAAATAAGCAATTCGATTCCTTCTCCATTGAAGAATTCTTCATTGAGATAACTGGTTCGCTTCGCTTTCATAATACGTAGAGAAAATAAGCAATTCGATTCCTTCTCCATTGAAGAATTCTTCATCGACTAGAAATCCTTCTCCCCTCCAATTTCTTGCTGCTTAAATCTCCTACTCGATCCTTTAACAGGTTTTCATCTGAGGGCTGAGACTCTAAATTTCAGCCTCCTCGGGGAAATACCTTCAAATTAATCTGTGCATTTGTTTATTAGAGAGAAAAGAATGGATTCCACCGCCGTGGTTTTGAGGCAACCCCTGAGTTTTTCATCTTCTTACTACTCCGCCGATCATCCGAAAGAATGGAAACCCTCCGCCGCTTCAGTTGTCATGGGGCGGCGACGGAGACCCGCGATTGAAATCCTGCCATTTGGGTTTTACGATCAAGGTCATCTGCAGTATTATAATACTAAATCCGGCCCTTCTTCCGGGATGATGACTATAAAGAGTGGAAAGCAAGAGAAGGTAACAAAGGATAAGGCCCCGAAGATGATGAAGAAAAAGAAACAGTTGAAATTGCTCGAGGGGCTGCACAGGGATTTGTCTACTTTCTCTCAGATGGGTTTTGGATTGGATTCTGATGGGGATTTACTTGATCAGGTCAAGGGTAATATGATCTCGGTATGAACCCCAAACCCTTATCGTTCTTTATTAACCTCCTCCTGTAGTTGCTGATCACTTTGTATTCTCTTGATTTTAGTTTCTGGACTTGTAGATCTCGAGTCAAAATATAGTTAGAGATCCTATATTAAATTTAGTTCATATCTATTTTTGTAATTGATGACATCGTTACCTGAATTCTAATGAACTTTTGAACTTTTTGATTTTAGTTTGATCCCAAATTAGATCTTCTGTTCCACTTTCATCTAATATTTTATTTCATATATAAATGACAAGTGTATCCTCTAATAAAAATAATGGATTGTGGATCAAATACATTTACATATATATATATATATAATGAAATAGAATAGGAGATGAAACTTGTATTGCAATAGAAAACTCGTTCCAGGTTAGTTGATGCCTATATGAAACGTTTATTTATGCTCCCATTTCAATAAAATGCCCACATCTTGGATGAACTCTGTGCCCATGTTGATAATTGTCTTTATTTTCACAATATACAGGAAGCGGCAGAGCAATTACTGGAGCATCTTCAGAAGCTGAGGGCAGATGAAATGGAACTGAAGAGAAAGAGTAAAGAAGATAAAAAAGCAAAGTTAGAGGCAGCCCGGATGAAAAACAATCTCAATCCTGATTGTGAAATGTCTTCTACTTCTTCATCAGAGTCGAGCGACAGCGAATGTGGAGAGGTGGTTGACATGAACACACTTAAGCATGCACAGATGAAGCAAAATGGCTTGCAACAAGTTCTTGAGGAGGCAACATCATCATCATATCCAGCTCCAACTATACCAGCCATTAGTTCGGCCCAGCCCAATGTCCCAGAAGCAGGGCCAGTGCCAGTCCTTCTAGGCACCCCCGTAACCGAGGAGAAGACAAGTCTGCAGAATGAGTGCTGCTCCGGAACTGGCAGCACTTGTACAAAGACCGGTGATTTAGTCGAAGAGAAGACAAGTAGTATAGTTGCTCCAGCTTGCTCAAAGAAAATTGAGGTGTGCATGGGTGGGAAATGCAAAAAATCAGGTGCAGCAGCACTGCTGGAGGAGTTTCAAAAGGCTGTTGGGATTGAAGGTGCAGTTTCAGGGTGCAAATGCATGGGCAAGTGCAGAGATGGCCCCAATGTTAAGGTTTTGAATGGTTTTGATGGGGGAGTTGCAGCTGATAACTCTGTTAGGGCTCCAGCCAATTCTTTGTGCATTGGTGTTGGTTTGGAGGATGTGGATATGATCGTGGCCAACTTCCTTGGTGAAAAACCTGATCAAATGAGCTTTGCTACTGCTGTTTAGGAGAAGTGTGCATTCTGTGGATTGTTTTTTGAATGATCAGATGTGCCTTAGCTAGATTGTTGTAGCTTCTGAAGTTAGTTTTTTCATATACTTGTAATCATAGAAGATTCCAGCTAGATTGGGATGTTGTGTGGAGAACTCTATCCACACCTATAGGCTATTCTTTTTGTTTCCTTTTTGTACCCTTTAATTTTGTAAATATTTTATGGAATTTGAACTCAAACTCCATCTTTGCCTATTTTCTATTTGCTTTGGATGAAGTAATAACTATGATGCGTGGGCGTGTGTGACATTCTGTCAGCAGATTGGAAAAATATAATGATTGTTAAGTTTTGTTTTGTAGATTTATTGAAGTTTAGAGGAGCTAAATTTTATTGTAAATATCAAAACAATCATTTTTATATTGAATTAATAAAATAAAATTATTTTTTTATGATATTTATGGATATATCTTTTTAATGATTAGTATGCATATATATATACATGTATATAGTTTGAACAGTTTGCAGAGCACATTTGAATAGTATTCTTCGCATTTTGGGTTGTGAAATTGAGAGATAAGCCCTTTAGTTTAATTTTTGTTTTGAGAGTTCGAATCATTCTCAAAAAACTCAAACAAACAAAACCATTTCGGGGAATAGAATTTTTACCACTAATCCTTCAATTGTCACCATGATAGTCGAAAAGAAGAATAATTCTGCAATACAATGCAAATATACACCATCTCGTATACAGAAACAAATGCTATGACATGAGAATGGCACTGTTGTTATCTGTCTTTCCTAATACAGCAACATGGCGAAAAATTGAAAAACTGGACACAGGGAACAGCAACAATTCTCGACACAGGAATACGAAATATTGTTGGACTACGGGCCAACTAACTAAAGAACTTGTTTTTAACCCCACTTTTATGAACATGTCAGAATCATTTCCGAGCTTCCATCTTCTTCTGTTCTTTGGCTGCAAGGAGAGAGTACGTAAGATCGGCCAAAAATGACAAAGGGTTGGAACAGAGTGTGGGGAGGATGAAGAGGAATAAAAATCAGCTGTGAAATTTTAGAAAAATACCAGCTTTTTCCTCTTCCCGTTTCTTGGCAGCTTCCTCTCTTTGTTGTCGTATCAGGGCCAGTCGATCTGTAGGTTGAGAGAGAAACAAGAAGTTAAACGTTTGCTAAAATTTGACACTCTTAATTGGTACAGAACATTTTTAACTTGAACAGCTTATTTGCACAGGTGATAAAGACTGGATGATGCTGATAGTTGTGTGAAATCCAGGAAAAGATTCAAGGTACAATGTCAAACATAAAACCTAGAGATTATTACCTAACAAACAAGCTGCTAATTATTGCAACCATGCAAAATGCAAAAATATATCAAATAAACAAAGACCCAAATGATGGTTTAACCAGTAACAAAAGGCATAAAAACAAATACCTAGATCTTTCCTTGCTTGCTCCGTCTTGCCCTGTTCTTGCAGCCTCATGTACCTTTCATGAGCTTTTTGCCTTTCAATCTCCTCTCTATGAACAAAACAAAGATTAGTTGATGCAAAAACTAAGCATAAAGCAAGACAAATGCGACGTAGTTGCTAGTGGGATTCATTGTTCTAGAGCCTCGCTTCCAGGCCCTCACTCCCAGACCAAAGCGTAACAAAATGATATCGCGGCTATCACATTGATGAATGAGGCCCTGCCAATTGTGTACTAGGGGTGATCTTGCATTGTCAAAAGAATGCAACAAGGACATCCCATATCCAGCGAGGGGTGATTTGTCATATCCCACTCTAGATACTTTCGAATGATTTTGCAGAAATCAGCAGTCACAAACCTTTCACGTCTTGAAAGCTCAGTTGTTTTCTCCATCTGCAAAAAAGTAGCACTTAGTGGGTCATGGTACAACAGCTATTAAGCAAACAAATAATGCAGTTGAATAACATACATCAAGATCACGTGCTTTCAAGTTCTTTGGCTTTGCCAAGTTGGGATTTTCAGTCTGAATGATGCCCTGGGTGCCTTTTACTTTCTGTCCACAGCATTGACAAAAAGAGAGAAAAAGGTTTGTTAGTCTAGCCATTTCATTGAACACAGAAAAATATTATTGCAATAAGAAATGCTAAGCAGCAATAATCCACAATGCACTGACTTCAGATTCGCCTTCAGACTCCTCTTCAGACTCTTCATCAGACCTCTCCTCTTCTTCCACCTCAGCTTCTACCTAATAATACAAATCAATAATAAAAAAAGAGAATGTTGAATAAAACTCACAATGGAATTAGAGCCCATAATCCAATTTATGATTATGATACTAACTCTGTTCAGAGAGCAATTAGTACCTATGAAAAGGAACCCTAAGGAGAGTATTCACACACACACACCAAAAAAAAAAAAAAAAAACACTACTAAAACAGCCAATAAACAGACATTTAAGAGCTACCAACAAGACACCAACCGCTCAGATATATCAATTAAACACCGACGCATATATACATAGAATTGTGACCTTAAAAGTGCTGGTTATTAATATGCTTCTTCTCCACAATGGGTCACTAGTACATTTCACCATATTTTGTTAGTTATATGTTACATGTTAAGAATGGATCACTGTCACGCCTGCTCAACATTTCCATTTCTCAAAACTTCTAGACTACAAAATACAACCAATTTCATGTCTACAAGATGTATAACACAACAAATTAAAAACTACTGCTCCACTAAAACAATAATTTTGATGTTCCTCCCTGTTGCTGAGAGACAATAAAGCCCAACGAGTGGTACATCTCAGTAATTCACTATTATCATAATTGCCAAAAAGTATAGAAATATAAATTACCTTTTTGAACGTGCGAGGGCGAGAAGCAGAGGTACCAGCCACTGAATTATTTGAAAAAAGAAAAAAGGCAGGAAAAAATAGTTTGTACTGGTGAGGATGCTAGCAAACAAAAATTGCAAAAGTAGGGAGAAGAATAAAAAGCTGTACTAGTACTTGTTTACGGACCATTTTTTGAGCTTTAGACAGAGAGATATCCAACAGTCTCTCACAATCAATAAAAGTTCATTTCAAAGACAAGTGTGACTTATGAAATTGCTTAAAGTAAAACCATTTATGCTAGATGTAGATTTGTTGCCATATCTCAAGCAGCCAATTCTCAGAAGAAGGCACACCATAGGATCATAATCAAGTTACACAATCCGAACCGTCATTGAGAGAACGAACAGCTCAAATACAGTCAAACCCATTAGTTGTCAACTTCTGGAAATGCCACGTATTAATGGAGACGACGTCATTTTGGCAATTAGCCCACTGATCTCAACCGCCCATTCTCCTTCAAGATCTAAAGCAACAATTGCATTTGAGCTGGAAATAGTAGCCAAGAATCTCATGGAGAGTTCAATTCTAGCTCAAATCAAAATATGAAAAAAAAAATCGGAATGAAAGATGTCCATTAGACTATTTTTGTTTTTGTTTTGCTATTTTATACAAAACCCTATGGCCTTTGAGAAGGAGGCACTTGAGCCTCATAATGAATACTTAACAAATCAAGAATCTATAATAAAAATGATAGTGCTACTTCTAGCATAATCAATAAAAATTTACTTTCTCTTTTGTTGTTCTTCGATTCTCCTTCTATCTTTCTTCTATCTTCTCATCTTAATTTCTGTTTCTAGTAAAGTCCCAAGAGCTAATGACTAGAATGGAGGTTGGAAAACAGAAATTAAGATGAGATGATAGAAAAAAAATAGGAGAATAGAAGAAGAATAATGAAAAAAGAAAGTAAATTTCTCATTGATTTTGCCAAAAATGGCAGTCATTTTTATGCACGCATAAAGAACAACAATAACCAAATTCATTATAGATTCCTTATTAGTTAAGCACTAATTCCACAGTACATGTGCCCCCTTATCATTGGCTACAATTTCCAGCTCAGACGCAATCATGACTTTAGATCTTGAAGGAAAATGGACAGCTGAGATCAGTGGTTGATTGCTAAAATGTTGTCGCCTTCATTAATATGTGTCATCTCTAGAAGTTGAAAACTAATGGGTTTGATCATATCTGAACTGTTCATTCCCTCAGTCCGACGGTTTGGATTGGGTAACTTGATCCTGATCCTACAGCAGGCCCTATTTTGAGAATTGGCTACCTGGGATATGACATTACGTGTGTTGTTTACATCTTTACATCTATAAACATGTGCCTCCATGAGCATTCTGTTGGACATAAAAAGACACAGGAATA
>JACGDI010005819.1:340173-363598 GCA_014898725.1 Jacaranda copaia
CCCCCCCCCCCAACCAACAAAAAAATAGAAAAAGGAAAACACAACTTTAAAATATTCATAACATGGAGTTATCATCAATCCAACACCAACAGTCTAGTCTAATAATTATGCACAGACCCCAATTGCCATCAAGCCACTAACTAAAGATAATCATGATAACCCATTCAATACTCATCAGGAAAGGGAAATAAAACTCAGTCAAAACATGTAAGAATTATGTTATGCTAGGTATAAAACAAAATATCAATCTGAAATTGAACCAAAGATTTCCAATCCCCAGGGCAAAAACTCAGACTACCAAAGGCAACAAAGACGTTTCAGAAAATATTCCATATCAACCTAATAACTCAACAAAAACAAGGCACATGCAACTGACCAAAAGAAATAAACAAAAAACATAAATAGAACACCAAGAAGTTCAGCAAAACTTCACACAATCGGCAAGACCGCTAACAAGATAGCCAAAAGACAGTTACCAATTTTAAGAATAGCCCATCTCCCATCACTAACAAAGATTCTGACTTTCACTCATAATAATTAGATCGCAAACAAACAACAATTTTTGTAATTAGAAAACATACTCATCTCTTCGGGGGTGGAGAATTGGCGTCGCCCGGTGGGCTTTCCCTTAAACTTTCCTCTTCCCATTTCACTTTTTGTGTCTCTGTTCTCCCTCTTTCCGCTTAATGAAAAAAGAAAAGAAAAGAGAAAAATGGCCGACTATTCAATTCAAGAAAGAAGCAGATTCCAAGTATATTACTTCAGGCTCCTTTCTTGAATCAGATCCCCCCCTTTTCTCCCCTAAACCCTAGTTGGGGAAGTATTGTGGAGAGAGAATCTTAGGGCGCAAATGATCGCTCTGAAAGAAGAACGATATTTGTAAATAGTGTTGTTCGGCCAGTTTTTTCCAGTTTCTGGTAAAAGCGCGTGATACAGTTCTGCGACAATTCGTCTGATGTTATCAAAGAGGAACAAGCGGACTTGTGCATGACGTGGAATTCTTCTTGGACCTACTAATTTTGGAAATTCCAGTTATTGTCCCTGGAGAGATCACATAATCATTTCAGCAACCAACCCTATTTTCTATACTATTTTTAGAAATGCAGTTAATATCTGTCTCTATTTTTTGTCACACCTTATGGAAATATTTTTATAAAATGAAATTAGATATTTTTACACTAGAAGTCTTATTTTCTAAGAAAAATTTGTAGACTTTTGAAAATAGGGTGTAGATTTAGAGATCTTAATTAAACATAAGTTCTTTTTTTTTTTGAAAAAAAGAGTATTTTTAAATGGGAAAAACAAACATATATTCTAATCTAAGCAAAATAGAGAACCTTTTCTAGAAAACAAACAAATATAACATTACAAATTATGCCATAGTTTATTTCAATATTGTTGTTAATTGTGTTGTTGAGTCAGTTGAAAGTCCTGTAAAATTAACATTAATGATTCTTAAACTAATATTAGAACTCACACTTCTAAAAATACACCTTTTGTGACGGAATTTGCAATAGAAAAAATCCATCGTAAAATCTTTGGTTGCAATAATTTGTAACGGAGTTTTCTATCACAAAACACCAATTTTCCATCACAAAATTTTAAAAAGTTTTTTTAAAAAAATATACACATCCTATCAAATTAAAACCTATAATTACCCAATAACAATAATTCTTTGCATTACATACTAATCATCCCATACACTAATATTTAAATATTATTTTACATAAAATCACAATAATTTTATGTCACAATAAAAATCAAGCCCAATAATATAAAATTATTTAATATATAAATTAAGCCCTAACTAAAATATAAAATTTATAAAAAATTTCAATGCCAAAAAAATTACCTTACAAGGCTTATACTAAGTTTCAATGCCATGAGATATCTAAACCTGCAATATTAAAATAAAAATAAAATTATAATAATAAAAAATAGAAACATAAACTAAACTAATAGACAATTCAACATAATAAACTAATATATAAATTCAATACATAACCAAATCATAATGTAGCACAAAATTCATAAAATACAAATTCAAATCTTAATCAAGCATATAATTCACAAAATATAAATCTAACAAAATTTAACAAATAATTTAATGAAATGCACAATCTAACACTTGTTAATCTAACACATTATTCAATATAACCAAACATATATCTCATTATAAACTATCATATAATTTAATATAAGTCTAATAGATAACTCAAATCATAATCAAACATATAATTCGTAAAATATAAATCTAACAAAATCTAACACATAATTCAATATAAATGCATAATCTAAACACATATAATGATATAAATCTACTACATATTTCAATGTAATCAAACATACATCCAACATAAACTAACATATAATTTAATATAATCTTTTGAAAACTTAAATTTAAAAGTTAAACGAATAACCTTTTACTTGATATAGACCATAGGGATATAGATATAGACAACACAAAACTTTTGGTATATAGTGTTCAACCATATCTATTGGCAAACATACAATGTAAGTATTTACTTATTGGTATATTGATATGAATGATAAACAAATTGAGGTTTGGAATGTCTATAGTCCATTCATAATCCAATTCTTATTTTGTTTATCATTATATCAAACATATCTAACTAGATAAAAATACCATAGATTTAATATGATTAATGATACATTCTATCAAAAATTCTCATAAATAGAATATTTCAAATTGCCTAAAAAAAAGACTCAACAAAATGTAAAGCATTACTTCCATTAAAAACAACTTATAATATTTATAAACACATATTGAATCAAAAATTAGATATATGTGTCCCTTACTATAACAAAACAACGCATATCATAATTTATAAAATGATTATCAATTTAAAATTTTCTTATAAGTGCACATTTTATCTATAAATCATAATTCCATAAACTAAAATTAAAATTTATAAAATTAATATAATCCAATATATACTAACATAAAGTTTAACGCAATCAAAATTCTAATAGAATTTTTAATTCACAAGAAAATATAAATCTAACAATATATAAGAACATTTAATACATAAATCAAATTTAAACTAATGTAATTTAATCTAATACATAAATTAAATTTAAACAAACGTAATAAATCATAATTTAAACTAGCATTTACAATTAATAACATTTGTAAATACATAATGACACATAAACACTCCTTCTTATATCCATATCATCATACAAACAATTAAAATCAATCAACAACAAATGAAAAGGCTTCTCCCCATTCTCTCAACATCCCATCCTACTTCCTACTTCCACTAATTCTAAATACATATCTTAACTGAATACATGAATACATAAATCATATCTTAACTAAATACATAAATGCATAAATGCATAAATCAAACTTTAACTAAATAAAATATAATTATAAATATTACCTTAATTAGTACGATAATACAAAATATAAGCTCTCCAAACCTGAAACAATAAACAAACCAAAAACCATTAGTATTTTTAAAACTAAAACAAAATTTTCAAAAATATAATATTTATCTATTTATTTACTCATAATGTATAAGTAATTGATAACTATTACTCAACAAAAGACAATATAATATAAACAAAGTTATATATAGAGTCAAATGAATTGTCTTCGTCAATTTTAATTGGGCATGAATGAAAAAGAGAAGAGCCTCAAACAAAATTAATTATCAACATTTGAATTTACCCTTTTATACTATATTTAAACCTTGATGAGAAGTCTAAGAAAAATTAAAAAGTGAATCCAAAAAGTAAAGCATGAAATACTAATTTTGAAGAAAATATCTTTCTTAACGTTTCCACTAAAATTTCAAGACTTCAAGCCTTTCTCAAATAATTCCAAAATCAACATAACCTTAATATCTCCCAACATGTAAAATGTAACTCAAATTTGAACTAATACATAAATCATTATTTTTGTTAAATTAAATTATTATAGCAAAAATAATAAATTATTATTTGAATTTAACTAATACGTAAATTAAATTTTGACTAAAACATAAATAATTTTAACTAGTGAAGACAATTAACTAAAACATAATGGAAATAACCAAAACATAAATAAAATTTTAACTAAAACATAATTAAACTTTAACTAATGGAAACAATTACCTAAAACATACTAGAGATAACTAAAACATAAATCAAATTTTAACCAATGGAGATAATTAACTAAAATATAATGAAGATAACTAAAACATAATTAAGAAAATTGCCTCAATCAATGGAAATAATACATAAGAATACACTCTTCAAACTTGAAACAATAACCCAAACAATCATTAGCATTTTTTTAAAATTAAAACTAATTTTTCAAAAAAATAATAATTTCAGATCTCGCTGATCGACAGCTGGTAGCTGGTGTGGCCAAGGGGTTGCTAGCCGCACCAGCTTGGTGTGCTGGAGGCACTGCTGACCGCACTAGCACTAGCAGGTCGACTGGTGACAGTGCCCGCTAGCTGGCCATTTAAATAATTTTAAAAGAAAGAAAAGAAGAAGAAGAAAAAGGGTAGAAGTAACCTAAGAGAAAAATGGAAGGTATCTAGGTAGGGAAAGAGGAAATTAGGGATTTTATGTAAATTTGACAATTTTTGACAAAATTTTCCATTGTGCAATATTTTATTTATTTATTTTAATTTTTAAATTTTGCAATGGATTTTTCCATCACAAAAGTCGACTTTTGTGAGACGGATCAAAATTTGTTGCAAAACTTCACATTTGAGATGGATTTTTCCATTGCAAATTTTTTTCAATTTTTTACTCTTTTTGCAACGGAAAATTTTGTAACAGAACTTTCATCGCAAAAAGCCCTTTTTTTAGTAGTGTCATTTATTCAGCTATAATCCTCTTTTCAACTACACACCACTCTCTACTAATTTCAATTAAAGTTTTATAATTTCAATTAATATTCCATCTTATATTTTATATTATAGATAAAATCAAATATATAAAATATTTCTTTAAAAAATATTGTATTATGAATCAAATATGCTTACAGGGGGTTTGTTAATGTTTTCAAATTTTATTTTCATTTTCAATATTTTTAAAATTTGAAAAGTTAGTTAGAGTAAATAATGCAAAATGAATTTGTATTTAGATAGATTGTTAAAAAAGTAATGATTATGTTAGTTTTAATAGGTTGTAGTTGGATAAAGATAATAATAATAATGAAAAAGAGAGAGAAGATATATAGGTTATTGAAAGAAGGTATGTAGATTATTGAAAAATATGTTTTGAAATGAAATTTGATTGAAATATTAGTAAAAATGATTATAAGTTATTATAAATTCATTTTCACATAGTGAAAATAACAGAAAATATTTTTAAAACATAAACAAACTACCACGTGTGTATACCTAAAGTAAAGTGTACGAAATACAAATTAAAATAGATGATAAAAAATGATAGCAGTCAATATATTTTGCCTTTATCGTCTTTTATCTTAAAAGTTTAAACCTTTATAAGATGATGACTTTATTTTATATCCTCAGTTCCTCAAATTTGATATTCAACTCCAAGAATCATGGCGCCATTTTATGTTAAGAAAAAAAGCACGTTTATCTTTATGAAAGCAATATATTCAAAAAATATGATGAGGAAGAAAAAAATGTATCGTACTTAAAATTTTAAGCAAGAAAATCGAAATATATACTAACAAATCATACTATCAATAAATATCAAAAACAATTTCAAAATAAATAAGACTCATAAATTAACTCAAAAGATTGGTACATTCCTTTCTTGTTGTTCATATTACTAATTCAAAAGGCACTGCAGCTTGTGAACAAAATCATCAATATAAGAATCCTCAAGCCCTTTTCTCAACAAGAAATCCCTCCACTTAGCATGATTTGCCCTAATTTCTTTCCCAATCTCACTATCATCTTCCATCACGGACCTTATTGCCTTCACCACACCCTCTCTTGTGAACAGCCCATCTTCATCTCCTTTCTCAACCTCCACCCCAACCCTCAAATCTCCTCCCATCAATCTTACATTGATCAGTTGGTCGCCCACATGTGGCATTAGCACCAACTGGCACTCATTCACCAAGGCTTCCGACAAAGAACCCCACCCACAGTGTGTCACAAAGCAACCTATAGAAGGATGTGATAAAATCAATTGTTGTTGGACCCAACCTCCATGAACAACCCCTCTTTCCGCAGTTCTCTCCGAGAAACCTTCAGGCAAAGCCTCCTCTACCGTCTCCGCCCCTATGGGTGGCTTTAGAGCTGCGAAAAAAGGATGACCGGCAAGCTCAAAGCCCAATAGCAATTCTTGGAACTGATCCCTTTGCAGCCTAGCTTCACTCCCAAATGCACAATAGATCACGGATTTGGGCTTGAATTGATCCAGCCAGTTTGCCCATTTCTCATCCAGGTTTGAAGTTGGTGGCTCAGGCAAAACCGGGCCAGCTAAAATAACTGGCTTCTTGAACTTCTTCTCAAGATATTCATAATACGGTCCTTCCATTTCTCTGCAAGATTTGAACGCCATGGCATCACACTCATCAGCAGACATAAGCACACGCTGAACAAACTTCACCCCACCCCGGAATTCTCTTTCATTATTGATCCTACAAATTACACGCGCTTCATGTTTATAAAGCTTAACAGCCGACGGAGGAAAACCAGCCGGAGGTTCCAAGAAAGCGTCACTATTTTCCTCGTCACGAAAAAGGTACCCCACAGAAGCTGGTGTTATGTTGCAGTAAAGAATGGCCCTAATGCCTAGACGCCGGGCCAGGGCCGGCATCCAGTGGGTGAAATCAAAGAAGATAAAGTGGGGTTTGAGTTGTATGAGGAGAGCTTCAATGGCGGGTTCTGTGAGATCCATTGCATGCCGGAGAAGTCCATACATAGGAAAAGGAACATCTGCGGTGGTTTCGGTTCCATGAGGGAGCCCTTCAACTTGAGGAACGGTTATTGGGATGAATTCTATGAGGTCTGGATGAAGATTGAATTGGTCTAATTTGGATTGTGTTTTTGTGGGGAGGATGAAGAAGATTTTGTGGCCTCTCTCTGCTAACTTGTTGGATATGTGAAGGAATACGGTGAGATGGCCCATGGCAAACCATGGGTACATGACGATCCTGAGATTATTTTCGCGCATAGTTTTTGTCGAAAACCTGGAATAACTCTGTATGTCCAAATCTACCTTCAGTTTAATGCAAAATTTCCACTTCTGATGTTTCAAAAATTGTAATAACTGCAGAAGAATGGTCCTAGTTTTCAGTTAAGAAGAAAAAAAGAACTAGAAGTTTGGGTCACCTAGCGTTCAGATATATTTCAGGTAGATCTCGGCGGTTCTCTCTCGCATGTTTCAACTAACTTCTGAAGAGATCAAACGTTTTTGTCGCTTGGACTTTTGTACAGGCAAGATCTGCATGCGTGACATCTAGATTCAAAATTCAGAAATGGCAGGCTTTCCCTGGACAACATTTAATTGAATGGAACCATGAGAAAAATTATCACTGCCATGTAAATTTCCAAGAACAATCTCATTTTCTCGTTTGATATTGAGAGTAGTATATTTCGCCACAGTTTTCTTTTCTCATTTGATATATATATGATTAAATTAGATTAAAATTTTTATTTGAAAAAGCACTTAAGGGTGTTGTCATCATCACCTCTTGAGCCAAGAGGATTGAAAAATGGAAATAATTTTCACATTGGATTTACTGTTGAAAACTCTTAATAATGCATATAATTAAGATTGCTGAATTGGAATCTTGAAAGGTAATATATCTTCATTTTCAAATCATAGACCTTTTAGATATCAAATCCATCAATATATACACACAACTTAGGGAAAGAACAGTTAAGTACAAAAATATTTGGCTGACAGATGACACCGCCTGCAAGGATATCAGTCAGAAGGCTCCGAGACTCCAGAACACACCACATATAAGAGAAGTCAAGATATGTATTCTGTAAATCCATAAGACCAGTAAGTTAATTACATGTTGGCTGATATTTGTCAGGCTTGAACAAATTCTCCTACGACCTTTGCAGCGGAAGCGCGTTACAATGTTGTAGTATTCACCAGAACAACAAAGTTAATGAATTGAACCACGAGAACATCCATTTAGGCATTTATCACTGTCTTCTAGCACTTAAATATGGTCCAATAGTCAGCCACGGGACTGTAAGTAGATAACAAAGAACTACTGACAGCATCCAAGGTCAAGCAATAAGAAATCTAAAACTCCACCACTTGCCTGAGGGCCAGGTGAATTATGCCGGAAGGATATATACTACTAGGAAAAAAATCATCTTATTCAAGATTAATGCCCAGGTCACTTGATCATGTCAAATAGTACCCACTGTTATTGTCAACAAGATAATCATATGATGCACCTCTTATGTAATCAAATCCTTCGCCAGGACTTGCCAATGCACTAGAAGCAGAAAAAATGCTCCCAGTACCGTCCTTCAGATTAGCTTTTCCCCTTCCCTTATTGCGCTGCTTATCATTTGGGAATTCAGCAGTCAGCCTACCCATTTGTTTTTGCAGATCAGTAACAGAATCATTAATTAACTTCCCTTTGGGAGTCTTCTTCCCTCCAACACGCTTGACTTCCAGCCTATATAATGCACACGCATCATATTTGTTGATTTCATATTCATAGAGGTGCCATTCAAAGTTTTCCATTGGCTGTGGGTCCATGTAGTAGGATCTCTTCAAACCTACAAATTCGTTCATCACTTGTTTTCTTGACTCATGCCAACCCCTTCCATTATAATCCGGCAGTGATCTTTGTTTCCTATTTCCACTCTCGAATGCTCTGCGTGGCTTGTCGAAAAACAGCCACTCTCTAATTGTTTCACCATCCAAAACGGTAAGATCAAAGAGTTCTGTAGAATACCAGGAAAGCAAATCAACCATATTCATGTTTTATTAACAAAATCAAGACAGCCCACCAGAATGCAAAGGAAGAAGAATCAACATACCAGGTGCATTCCAAGGGGATTTTGCAGTAGCCGCACCCTCACATTCAGGAATACCAACATCTTTCCCTAGTGCCTTTGCACCAAGGGCAGCAAAAAGTAAGTTGTCTTTTAAGCCAATGCCTCCAGGTCGTACAACTGGAGGTGTACCAGGTAAGCCTTCACTAGGTGCAAGCCCAGCATGATAAATACTGCAATAGTCATCAGACTTTTGAGACCAGACCAGCCCTTGGGCTGGCCTGGGACAATCCCAGAGCGCGCATTTTGGCCCTAAAAACGCAGAAGGTGGAGGGCAGATATTCTGCTGATAGCCTGAAATCTGAGGCATAACATCACCCCCAACAAAGGTGGTGCCTTCAAACCCCGAGAAATAATGCTGCTCAAATTCTTGATGGAAATCAAATAAATGATAATCTAATTGTGTTGCCATGCTCAAATTATTCATTCCTATATTGCTAACTCCCATGCCACCAGTGCCTTTGCACGGATCAACCATCTGAAAGCCTTGTTCTTGAGGGCCCTTGGACAGATCAAAACCCTGCCACAACAAAAGTACATAATTTGCATGTGAGACCCAATTTTGATAGCAAAAAACACAAAAAATAACCATCCAAAAGTTATGTGATAAGACAGCAAAGATGATTGAATATCATGTGAAAAAGGAGAGAACAAATTGATGTGAACACTAACCAGTCCCATTTGCAGCAATTTAATGTAAACAAGAGATAGAACAAAAGGTTATTCGTAATGCTTCTTATATAAAAGCCAAAATCACCTGAGTCATCAATTCATTTACAAGAGCAGGTACAGGTTTTGGCATGCCATTGATCAGTTATCTAAAATTTCTATATAAGAATGCATCTTCAGTGTGCCCATAGTTTAGTTTGTTACAAACATACTATGCCATTTTCACTTTTATGCATACTTGAATGGTAAATGTCATACTTCAATTTAATAATTCTGTGGAATTTTATTATTAAGCTGAGATTGCATTACATAAAAATTTCTAAGAGAATTGTGTCATATCAACAGAGTTAGCTTGATGATTGATGTAGTTAAGGTTATTTATGTCATTATGTATTTTGAAGTACATATATAGAGAAGCTAGAGGGGCTTTGATAGGCAGAACCATTTTTGTTTCAAGGACTCAACACCCACTCGTTGCCTTAAGACCAGAACCCTTTTTAGATGTAAGCAAGCACTCCCTACTGAAGCCCAAGAGGAGTTTTAAATTCATGCTGAACTTATCTGCAGCAGTAAATGATTATTTCATGCCTCAAACAAATAACTTGAAGAGGGAACAGGTCATGCAGACGAGAAAAAAAAAAAAAACATAATAAAATTGATAAAATCTTTCTTTTAAACTTAACAAAGTTATTCTTAGCTAAGGTAGATTTTCCAAGTTGGGTTCGCACATAATGAAATCACAACAGCAAACTTTTTATCTTGGAAAGATGTGCACGAAGAAGGACATACAGCTTTCAAAGTTGCAAACAGTAATCCATAGAACCACATGTTATAAAACTATACACAATTCAATCCAGAGATAAATAGACAAATACAGCTAACACTAGAGGTTTTGGAGCAAAATACTGACCTCTTGAGAATTAGATCCATTCAAAACCTTTGGAACATCAGGCTCTGGCTTTGGCGCAGCTAATGCACTGGTTGCATCATCTTCCTCCTCACAAAGCTGCAGCAGCTTACAAATCTCAGATGAAAACAAGCCCAGGCTCCCTTCCTATCAATGATTATCCATACAGTAAAACTCAGAGTTGCCATTTTTTAAGAGCAAAAGCCTGCATGTCTATTCCAATTCTCACAAAATACTAAAAATGAAAATACAGGTGCCCATCGAAAATGCTTGACAGATTTACACATGACCGCGGATGATACACACAAACACATTCCTACCCAACAACTTCCCACCTAAACATTTTTATGCCAAGTTAGACTTTAATGAGGCCACAAGCCAAGATATTGAGCTCAAGAACATATAATGGGAGCAAAACAGGAATAGGAAACATGCGGACAGGCAGCCACTCTAAGTGAAAGCAGGCAGTCTTAATTTCTAGGACCTGCTAGATATTGAGAGATACCAAAAATAATTAGCCTCATAATGACTTGATTCAATCTCTCTAGCTCAGGGCCAACTACAAGTCACAGAGTTCAAGTAATCTATTTTAGCATAACATAACGCAAGTTGGCATATCATGTGATAAAATGATTACTTGCTGCAAGGACGAAGCTGGGGAGGGCTCACTGAGCTCAGCCTTCCATTCTCGAAGCATCTGGTGAACCTGCTCTTCAAGCACAGCCACATCGATTGTGCGGCTCTCCTTCCTGGCCGATTGAAGATCGCTGAACATGCCTTGCAGATCATCCACACGATTCTTTGCTCTATCCTTGAAGAGATGGTGCGATGCTGATTTGCATGCACCGCTCTTCGAACCCTTCACCATCAAAATAGTAGCAGCAAAATTCACCCTTAATTCTCAAGAAAAGGCTGCCAAAACCAGAGCAAACAGTATTAAAAGCCAAAATGGAGAACAAAATAAGCATATGCACACTAAAAAAAAAGGGAAAAAGAATCGAATAACAAGTAACTGAAGATGAAACTTGCAAAAGAAAATAAAAAAAATAAAGGGGCTGTCTGTACCAAAGTATCCTAAGAAAAACTGACACATGTATACCAGAAAAATTTCCATCAAACCACAAGGCCAAAATTCTGCACAACAACAAAAGAAAAGGCACCGAAAGATGGGAAAATTCAGATTATTTTCAATATCGATAAAATATGAGCAAGAACATTCAGAAATAAAAGAATGCAAGCGAAAATAGCATTTATACCCTTCAACGCAAGTCCAAGAATTAAACAATACTATTGGGGAGGAAAAAAAGGAAAAATCCTAACTTGGAAGCAAATCACAAATGGGTTCATCCAAATACGCAAAATTGATGAGAAAAAAACCACAAGAACAAGCATAAAAAACAAAATGACAAAATTCAGAAAATTACATAGGGAAAAGAAAATCTAAATCTTTCAAAAATAAGGCGAGGAACAGCAGTATTTGTGCGAGGGAGATTACGAGTTACAAGTGGAGTGTTTTCTCTGTGAATGAATTGCTCTCTTCTTGTTTATTCTCCGCGCAGATTGCTAAAAGGCCAAAGAGTGTGTGAGTACACGGCAAGCGCAGTGGGAAAGAGATATAGTGGTTTTTTATTTCCACTCTTGTCCCTTTCATGCCGTGTATCTTTAGCTTGATTTTACCAGTCTGTCCTTGACCAGGAGAATTTCTTTTTCTCTTGTCATCCGTTATTTTGACTTAAGAAAGTGACTTTTGATATCAAACAATATTATATATATAAAGAAAATGAATGAAAATATTTAATTATTTGTTTTGTATTTTTATTTCGTGGTTGATATTTGGTAAAAAGCAATAAACAATTTTGTTCTTATATGGGACAAAAGAAGGTGGGCGGTGGTTTGTTAGAGGTTGCTATTAGGTGGAAAAAGGACACGTGGAAGTACATTTATTATTTATTTACAATGTTGTCATCATCTTTTTCATATTCTCATTTGTCTTTTTTGTGGTAACATTCTATTGTAAATTGTTAATTTATTTTTTAATTCTCAAAATATAAATAAATAAATTATACATACTTTTTAAATTCATTCTCAAAGCACATTCAAAAAGTTCAAAATATCCTTTTAATTCATCTCTTATTCATTCTTCAGATTTCAATATCCGACATTCTCATTTTTGTTCCCCATACCCAATTTATATATACCAATACATAAATAATTATAAAATATCAATTTCACCCTACCAACCCAATCAAAAAGTTATTAATATGATATTTTATCCTCTGTCAAAATACAATCGAATGAATAATTTTCTTCTAATATATTCTCTACCTATCGTTCGAAATACAAACAAACAATCATCATATTCTTCGACTCCACTATCCAAAATTGATTTTGTCAAAATATTATGACACAATACTCCAGTATTTTCTTGGTATTCTCATTCTTCAAAATACACAATGTAGATTAATAACCTCAATGTCATCTCCTCGCTTGTTAGTTGTCAACACGTGATAAACTTTATTTCTAAATGAATTTTGATTTTTATATGAATAACTTAGATTTGGAATGATTTTTGAAGAAAATAATATTTTTGTTTAAATTGAATCATGAAACTAAATTTGAATTGCTTACCTATGATAACTAAATTTATCATTAAACATAAAGATGCAATTGTCTTAAATATTATTATAAGACAATATTATTATGTCGATAGATGTTATGAAGTATTTTGTTCTTATAAAAATGTATCTCAAACGATAAAAAATGAAAAATAAATAATATATCTCACTTTTATCTTCTTCTTTTTATTTATCGAGGATTTGTTGATGTGGAAATTCAACTTCATTTCCGTGTGTGCAGCTAATTTCTTTAGCAATGATACTATTTGACAAAAAACAAGACAAAACAAAACAAAACAAAATAAAATGAAGCAATTTTCTAGATCACCAATCCTACAAGCCAAATTGAAATGAGAAAACGTGTTTAGGTGCATACCTAATTTATGGCTGCAAGGTGCAAGAAATAGGAGGAAGGCAAGAACCACAAGTTAAAAGGCCTTTGGCGGAATGAGAGAAAAGAGAATAAGTATAGCAAGAAACGCATAAAGGGTACAATCCACCAACATCTACAATGATTCCTCTTGTCAATTCTTGATGCCCTTCCACATAGAACATATATTAAAAGCATAAACTATGCAATCCATATTAATCTTTCGAGATAAGAAGCATCTTTAAATGCTTTTGAATGTTTTAAACATCGTAACAAGATAAATTTGGTACCCCTTATATATTCCATCATCAATTGATAGCAAGGATAAATTATTGGGTTCCTGTAAATCATAAAGTAAAATCTGCGTAAATTTAATAACTAGACAATTTGTATTAGGATAGAGTTTGAGTCGACTTGTCTTGAGATCTATTTGAATCAGTCTATTTTTTGTTCTAATAAGTCAGTCTGAGATAACAATATCGTAATGTCAGAAAACATCAAATTTAAAATAAAAATAAAGTTAGAAATCGTTGTGAGGGATCCCAACAAAAATCATCCTTACGTTAGTAAGTAATAGGACAACAACAATATACGTATCTTTGTGCCATGTGGTTGAAGATATCTTATAGGGGGTAACTGATGCGAATATGTATAGAAATGTTGTCATATAACTTAATTGAATAATTCACATTTGAGTATATGACGGGTGCTGAATCGAATCGAATCTAATCCAAATAAAAAGATGCAGTTGTTAAAATGCTTGAATATCCTTAACTTTTTCAAGAGGTACATTTAGGCCTATTTTCTATAACAAAGTCGTTATGGGAACTATAGTTTGGAATTGAAACATATGGAGGCTTACAACAATGGACATGCTAACCACAAAAGCAAAAGTAAGTTAGATTAGAGGAATGAAAAACTTTAGAGACGTCAAAGTTACAAGAATAATGCCCTTTTGATGAGAAAAGCTAATAGTTGAAGAAAAAGCCAAAAAGCTCAAGAGGTGTTGAGCCTAATGCTATTCCCATTGACGTAAGGGTATCCAAACCCAAGTAATAGGTTTGAATTATCAGATTATATCATCCTCAGTCCAAGTGGTTATCGGAGACTCCGAAGACTCCATCGATCAAGCTGGCCGCATGATGCCTGTGAAAATTGTGAAATGTTTCGAGGAGCAATCGTCGAGGAAGCCGCTCAGTCTGGTGGTGGGCCGAAATCCCCAAGAACTGGGCTGGACGATACTGAAATTTATTCTTAAATTTCTAATTTTTAGGGCCAATGTCTTCAATGGGCTCTTACTGAAGTAGAGAATGGATGTTTTCTTCTTGGGCCTGATTTTTTAGGATAAATCTATTATCTATTGAGAGATGAAATACATAGATGACCAAATAAAAACTGTAATTATTTCATTCAAATAATATGACATATATTTTCTATTATTATTTAAGTATTATTAAGAATGAAGTTTTATATTTTAATTACTTGGATGAATTAAATATCTAATTCTTTTATTGATGCAGGCACACACACCAAAGTTTGTTTGTATTCGCACAAACGAATGTATCAGAATGATGGCACTGAGCTAATTAAATATTTAAATTTATTTTTATATTTATATACACGCACACTTGAAGTTCATTCAGCTCATATCTCTAACCTCACACTTAATATATGAGATTTGCGCTATTAGTAGGGATGGAAAGAGGTCAAGCTACTCATCAAGAGTTTATGGCCTAGCCTACTTATAGTCTACCTTGACCTAGCCTATTTAATAAAAAAATTAGGTCAAAACTTAAAAAGTAGCATTTTTAATTAAATAGGCTAAACTTACACTCTTCTAAAAGCTTACAAAATCTAACAAGTTGGCCCGTTTATCCATCTTCATATAAAAAGTACAATAATAGGGATATAATATTAAATAGTTAATTATATTTGATTTATTCAATTAGTCCTTTATAGAATTAGTTATGTTATTTAGTATTAATTTTTGTTGAAATGATATTATTTTATACTTAGATTTGAATTTTCACAATTATATATTTATTATTTATTATTTTGATTATTTTTTTATCAAGTTTGAGCATATTAAAAATTTAAATTTATATGATGTTTAAGCTTAATTGAAGCCCTAATAGAAAATAAATTTTTAGATAGTCTTTCACGCCAGGCTAAAGCTTTAAAATTTATTAAAAAAGCTATGCCCATCCTTTAAAAAAAGCCTATCACAAATATTAAACTAAATTCAAACTCGTTATTTGCTTAACAAGCTGGCCCATTTAAGTCAAAACCTAATCTAGCTTAGCTTATTTTCATGCCTAGCTCTTGGAACAATTAGCCACTAAAAAAATAAAATAAAATAAAATAATATGATAGTTCTTAAAAATGCCATTACTTCTAAATATTGCTTCGAAAGGTCAAAAGTTATTTAAACCTTCCATTTTCTTTATTTCTTTTCATATCTAAATGCACCCTGCAATATGCATGAACTTTATTTAGCTAGGAACTTGATGACCTGTAGATAAACTTTACTTCTAGCCTTCAATTTTTATACGTACAGATGGATTGTGTGGACAACCAACCTTCTCTGTTTTCCACCATTATTTTGAAAAAGGGAATTCTCAACAAAAGTTTTACAAAATACAAACACAAACAAAGGTAATACTTATCTCAAACACTTCAAAGAATAAAAAGGAAGTCTTCTTCTTCATTTGTTTTATAATCACCACCAACAATTTCATATATTGTATAACCCTTCGTTTCCCTCCTTTTCCTCCCCTACCTCTCATGTCTCGTCTTTCACAAGAGTACTTTGATACACCAGCTTTTCGTACCCAGTTTAACACATCCTATTTCTTTACTTTTACATTGATTGAAAAGAATATAAATGGGAGGCAGCGTATACCTGAGAACCAACCGCTTCGAAGTTAAGCTTGAAGGGATCACATTCAAAACAACAGTTTTTGAATATTTATGCATCATGGATTTCCTCTTCCCAGCTGGAAAAGTTTGGGACAGTCCGCCGATCGTTGGCCTTGACGTTATGCGCCACCCTCGCGACCCATCGGTTCTGTTGCTGTTCTTGTGTTTTGGCGTTGGCTGTGTGATTCTCAGGTTTCTTGTCGGGGAACCTCTGCCTGCCCCCATCCACAAATTCCTCGCAGACAAGAGAATCCATTTTGTTGGCTTCGGAATTCCTGAGAAGAAAGATTTGTTCCCGTTTGAAGAACTGGGGTTGACGAAAAACAAAGTGGACATTGGCTATCTAGCTGCGAAAATTCTGAAGCAGCCAAAATGTAAGAACTGGGAGCTGGCTGAGTTGGCCCGTAAAGTTCTTGGGATAAAGAGAATGACAGGGTTGACAGAGGCTTCGTCTTTTGAGAGAGATGAGCAGATAAAGTGCGCCATTTGCCAGCTCTTCATTACCAGTGTGATTGCCATGAGATTGTTGCGGGCCAATGATGACAAGAAGAAATCGAGTTTCTCACCTATAAAAAGCTCGTTTCTGAAGAACTTGAATTCACTCCATCTTTTGGCTGAAGAATGGTTCAAACTGTCTAAAGGTAAGAAGAAAAATGAGATTACTCAAGTCGAGGAGGAAGAAGACAGCGTCCATGTCCACATTGGAGAAGTTGAGGATCCATTCATTGACTCTCTCATTGATGTCAAAATTCAAGAAGATGATCCTAAAGACGAATATTCCTCTGGTGCAGAAGACAAAGAGGTTGATTTAGGGCATGGTGTTGAATATGACAAAGACAAAGAGCAGATTTCATCCGATGGATCAAAGGATGTTCCTGCTACTACAAAAATGCCCTTAAAAGGGATCTTAAAGTGCCCATCTACAGGTTTGCAGAGTTGCAATTTGTTCCCATCAGAGCCTTCAACACCTAGAGGTGCATTGAAACGAGCAAATTCCAAAAGGTGCAATGTGAGCTTTAAGTGTGAATAGATTATAAGATATGCGTGTGGCTAGCAAAGGTTGTTCTGTATGTACATGCATGCATGGGACAAGAACTTCTGTCCAATTTATGGTTGTTTTTTCATCAGATCTTTCTAGATAGAGTTTTTAGCAATTTAAACTGTTGTATACATTCAGGATTAATTTAATCTAAGGGTGTATATGGAGTAATTAGTTTGGCATTGTACATAGAATGATTTGCATCATCATAGTATAAGATTCTTATAAAAGCTTCCAACACTTTAGCATGCAAAGTCGCTGTATGCAATGTGCAGATAAAAATTTAAGAAGTTCATAGTAATAAAAAAGACAAATAATTAGCGTAAATTGTAAACTTAAACAGTGGTAATCCAGTTTTCGTGAAAAGCCATTTGGATCATGAAGAAGTAATTTCTTTTTTTTCAGTTAAGATATGTTTAACAAGTTGTAGGACAACTAATATGATCTCCAAAGCTCGCATTATTACCTAATTGGAATTCACTTAGTAGGATTTGAACATAAGACCAATTATAAACTTAATATTCTTAATTTGAAAATTTGAACACACCTCTCGTCCATTTTGGCACCTTAATTAACACCCAACCCCATCCCATCCCTCCCAAAAGGAGGGGGGGGGGGGGATGCAAGGATATGGGGAAAACCACATAAATGCCTTCAAAAATAGTGGAAATGCATAAACACTCCACTGAATTCGTGTCTTTTCTCTAAGTAGGGTTGGGTACATTACAGCCCAGCCTAATTTAACTCGAGTCATCTAAACCATCCATAAGAGACACGTGGCAACATCTTTAGACTCTAGCTAGTAGAAAGATCCATAGAATGTTAGTACAGCACCCCTTACAGATACTCCAATCATAAGTAAGTTCATTTTGCTGATATCTTGCTATATTTCTTCAATTTACATTCAACCACTCGACCCATATCTAACTTAAGTTTTGGAGAATTTTCACTTGGCAACACCCCACGATCCTAACCTTATTTTTGACTTAAGGCTTACATCTCTTCTTGACTTTGACTAGACAATTTATTGGGAATTGCAAAATAGACTGACCCAGAGCCTCAAGAGCAACAACCGGGATCACATACGTTTATTGGAGATTTTCAGGATCCATCTTTCAATAACCAGTTTGGTTTTAGAAATAGACAATAATGTTGATTTGTCTATGCTAACTTACTTATGCCTGCAGGCACTCCACAAGTTGTACAGGGAATTATTTTCAACATTGCTTGTCTTTGCAGCACACTCAAGCAAAGTCAACTCAGCTTAAAGCTTAAATAAATCAATAATGCCGCTTAATGTGTTCAGTTCCTTCCACGCAAGATGCAATAGTGGCACAAGCATAAGATTAAAAAGCAATCCAAAATTCTTCATTTTCGATGAAGTTTTAGGCAAAAGAGCAGGACATAATCGATGTTCCGAAAGGAATACCTAGACCTTGTTTTGGTCCCATGTGGCCTTCTCATCATGTTCTCTTACCACCTCATCCTCCTCTACAGATGCCTTAAGCTTCCTCACACCACCGTCATTGGCTTTGAGAACAACGACAAAAGAACTTGGGTCACTAAAATTATGCAGGTCAGAATTTCTTTCCCCTTTCAATTCTAAGTAAAAAACGTTAAATTAAACTATAATCACTAGAAATTTGTACCAAAATTTAATTACCTTGGTGTTTGAACTTTGGTAGTCGAAAAACCGGGATGTGAAAACAGCGCTGGACGTGATAACGGCGAACATATCGGCGGCGACGTTCTTAGCCTCGGTGTCTCTAACTCTGAGCTCACTGATCGGCGCGTGGATCGCCAACAATTCCAATATTTTCCAGAGTGAATTGATCTACGGCGACACTCGGCCGGCAACCATGTCGATCAAATACATTACTCTTCTCATCTGCTTCCTTTTGGCATTTTCCTGCTTCGTCCAGTCGTCGAGGTGCTTCGTCCACGCCAATTATCTCATCAGCACCCCCGACAGCGATATCCCCACGGAATACGTCGAACTGGCCGTGATTCGGGGAGGCGATTTCTGGTCCGTCGGGCTGAGAGCACTTTATTTCGCGACAACGTTGTTGCTCTGGTTCTTTGGTCCGATACCAATGTTTGCGACCTCCGTAACTATGGTGGTGCTCCTCCATTACCTGGACAGCGACACCACTTCGCTGAAGAAGAATCGATCCATCGGAAAGCAAAAATTGAAGAAATCAGTGGAGAGAAATTAAAATTGCGTATGGCAGCAGGACCGGTGGTGGAAATTCTATGGGGTATTACTTGTATTCATGTTCTAAAATTTACTTCCAAGATTTTAGAAATAAAGAAGGAAATGAATTTGAAGCCGCTGAAGCAATCCCGAAGTGTCAATTTTATCAATAAATTGAGTATTGTCCTCAATCAATTTTTCTGATAAAGTATTACAAATAATAAATTTTTATCGTCAATATATAAAGAAGTCCATTCAAATTCAAAATTTTCACTTAAATAAGAAGACTGATATCTTTTGACTACATATTATCGGACTATATTGTTATTTTGAACAAATTACTTACATTGTTATTTTGAACAAATTAGGGAAAAAAAACATTATTTTGTGTTCAAAATGAAAATGATTTTTTATTTTTTATAAATCTTGCTCTTAACTATTTCAACAATTAAAATGGATACTCACTTGAAAATTTATTGTAAGAAAAATAATTTGGATAACAATTTCAATAATAATTTAAATTTATTCTTTAAAAATCGTGATTTGATACGCATTACAAAAAAAGGGGGTTTTAGTGACTGATTTATGATTAATTAGTGACTCATCTAAAAGTAATTTTAAAAAAAAAATAGTGGCTACTTAGTGACTGATTAGTGACCACATTCGTGACCCCCTTGCTTCAGTCACTAATTCACTTACTAATTAGTGAACAAATTTTATTTCAATCACTAACTTGGTCACTAATTAATTATTAAATTTTTATTGGTCACTAATTTTAGCAACCACTAATTGAGGTCACTAATTCAGTCATTAATTAGTTATCTATAATTTTTCGATTAATAATTCGGTCACTATTTTATGACTAAATGTTTTTTTGGTGTCATTAATTCATTGACTAATTAATTATCATAATTTCAATCAATACTTGGTCACAAATATAATATTTTATTTCTCAACCTAATTTTGTGATGTAAAGTATTAAATTTACGTTTTATTTATATTATTGTATTTAAATATTGAGAGTGATTATAACTTTCATAAAATAAAAGACATATTTTTGTATATTTATTTAAATAACTAAATATGTTTATAAGTTTAAGCTTGTAGATTTTTTTTGCTTAGTTAGTAAACAGTACAATTTATTTAAATCACCAATATTTACAAATAAATGAAAAGGATCAATATGTGTGTCATAAAAAGTGAACTTTGAACCTCAATTAAAAGAAAAAAAGAAAAAATTGAATAGATTTACTATTGAACTAATTAAATACAAAAATTTATTAATAATAAAATAAAAAAGCTTACATGCAATTCTAAACAATTGAACTCAAGACCTCTTATTAAAGTCCAAAATAGCTCACCAACATGCCAACTAATAAACAATATCTAATTTTGCCTTCACATATACGTATTGTGTCAAAAACACAACATAAATAATAAAACCAAAATGAATTCTATGTTTTTAGGCGGGCTCCTTAACATTGTACTTCACACTGAGCAACCTAGCTACCAACCAAGCTACGAGCAATGATGAGCAAACAGTGAGTGAGGCGTCAAGTTGAAATCGGCAAACGAACAATGCCAGCGAGCTGAGCAGAGGACGGTGACTGAAAATGCATCTTGGATTTAGTAAGTTCGACTCTTAGTATGTAGCATTGGGGGAGGAAACTTATCTTAAACCCTAGTTTTCACACTCCATTCGAATGGACCCTTATCTAGGCAAGCAAAGGACACAGGGGCTGGCTAGGGAACGGGTGGGTGGGTGGGGATGTGTTTCCCTCGCCATTTTTAATTGTTTTTCACTAAAATCCTAAGTCCAACAAACCTTACTACATTAACTTGAACAAAAATTCATATTATATTTTTGAAATACACTTTTATTTTGGGATATGCATAAAGGAAATAACAATGATAAATTTGGGAGTATGTATAAACTCTATGTTCTGCTTGCACGCTTAATATAGCCTAAAACTTTATTGTTCTTGTTTTGTGTAATTAAAGTTCAATTTGGAATGATGCACACAGTAGTATTGCTATGACTGTGGGTGCGATTTTGGAATTATTAACGGAGTAATAGTTCCAAATGTGGAGCAACATTCCAGGGAAATCTATAATTCAGTGCTCAAAATGGGAATCTTGTATTTGTTCTGCCGCTTGTTCATGAGATACTATTTTTTTTTTCTGCATAAGATTTTTCTGTTTGAGTTCAGCTAATAAAAACTGTAATATTCTTGCTTCTCTAGCAGTCTTTGTTAGGCAGCACGCCATATTGTTGACTACCATTTCATGCCACTCGAAAGCCATACAGTACAATTTTTGGGGGTTTTTGTATATACTTTGCATTCTCATGTCAGTATGTTTCCTTTTCTTTTGGGGTTATTTGTCATTGTCTACTTTTAAATTCTAAAATTATTTATTTTAGATTGATCCATAAACTTGAGATGAGTCTGCTGGTGTCATGCTGAACAAGAAATTTGTCAATGGATGCCAATATCAGAATGTTATCAGTGAGACTTTTATCAATGCTTTTGTAGTTAAATGAGTTATCTAATCCTGTTTTACCGAACTCTTCTGCTTTGTCCAGGCACAGTGACTCAAATTTGCAGCAAAAGACACAAAAGTTTTTTCATTTACAAGATGCATAAAGGTTTGTCATTCTTGAGCTGGTTTCCTAGGCTTTCTCTTTGTTTTCCTGATTTATGGAGAGTCTAATAAACATTGGTGGCACAACATACATTTCTTGACAAGTGGACTGTGTTCCTTTGTTTATGTATTATATTTGTTGTTAAGGAATTTAAAAGCTGTATTAGTCTTTCCTCAGTAAAGGATTGTTTTACTAAAGGACTCAACAAGTTTTGACATAATATTTACCAGCATGAATGGCCTTACCTGTCTAGGAGAGAATAGAAGGAAGGCTAATGACCAAACTGGTGCAAAGTTAGAAGTAAAGGCCTCTTTTAAAGACATTTAACACATCTGAAATCTGTAGAATGTATAAATTGTTATATTGACATTAAGGGACGAGATCAAAAGTTGGATTAGGTGGGGCTAGTATGATTATAATGCATTAAAAATAAACAAGTGATATCTATCAGTTAGTTTAATACCTCAAGTGGTTTTCTCTCTCATGAACAAGTTTTGCTTTTAAAGCTCCATTGGTGGTTATGTGGTGGGTTTTGACATGTAGAAATTTGTGATTTATTTTATGAAAAAAGGATTGTAAACTTTATCATGTACTTGCCCTAGCATGTCACCTATTTAAGTCGTGATATTAATTTGGGGTAGATGAGGATTTGATTTCTTCGATCAGACACATATTTTTAGCATAATATATATGTTTATGTACTTTTTCTGGAATTATTCTTATTTATGTGTCTCTTCCTTAATCTATATATGTATCTTTGTTTCCTATTCTTATTAAAGGCACAAAACCTGTCAGCTTTAAATATATTATCTATATACATAATATACTGATAATTAATATAATAAAATGCTTTGTGCTGCCAAGTTTTAATAAGTTTTTCTTTTCTTTTGATGCACATTTCTTTTGTTTGTAGCTGGCACAAGTGGCTTTGGTGACATCCTTAGCAATAGTACATTTGGTTTTTTACTAATCAAGGTGACTAATGTTTCTTCTTTCTCATAGTTGTGTTTACTATCTCTAGTTGTCTTTTTAATTTTTTTAATAATTAGAAGACTTTTTTTTCAAGCTTATTCATTAATATTAAAATTAA
>JACGDI010005819.1:372217-392258 GCA_014898725.1 Jacaranda copaia
GATTGATAATATAAAATCCTAAATCCAAATCTCAATTAAACATTAAATACAAATATAAATAACAAAAGACGTAATTTAAAAAAAATAATAAATTATTATTTATTTTAATTAATCGGGTCGGGCGAGTTGATAAACGTGGAATCCGAGAACCAAACCAAATATAATCGGGTTTTATCGAATTTTACACAATCAAATTCAATTACCTGAACCAAACCTAACCAATTAAATTGATTCGATTTGAATCGTTGGGTTCATTAAATCGGATTGATTCGATGAACACCCCTAACTGGATCATGGATGATTTCTCAACCATCTCATTGCAGTATTGAGATCCAATGCTACTCTATTTTACCAATTTTTCCTCCTATATAAATTTTTATTTACTAGCTAATTAGAGATTACACCTTGACTCATCCTAGTAGGATATGTAAAAGTACTATTGTCTTTTGAGCATCTCGATCGAACAATGTAATACGTATTTTTTAAAAAATAAAATAAAATAAAAATCAACTTAATTTGACTCGAATCAATATGAATTTTGATATATTCTTGACAAATTCTATTGCAGTAGAATATCTTCTGTATGTGATCGTCCAACCTTAACCATTGACCAAAATTGATCCCAAATAATTGATATTTGTTTGTCACTAAATTATTTGCCCAAATTTGATAGCCAGCAGTTTCTTTATTCCAATTGCTACACATTTAGACAACATTTGCTGACCTTTCCCTAACAGTAATTCTTAGTTGCGGTACATATTTTCATCGGTTTAAATTTTCTATTTCAATATATATTTAATCTCTTATCTATTTTAATATATATTTAATTTTTTATTTCATTATATGAATGTATAAGATATTTATTAAATATTTTTTATAGAAACAATTGATTGATAATTAAATACACTTGGCATATATATATCATATTAGAATAAAAGATAAAATACAGAATAAAATGGGGGATCCAAAATGTATTTTCACTAACATGAAAATTCAATTCCAAATCTTTCAACAATACTACTATAATATATATATATATATGTTCTTCCCTGGGCCCATTAAATTCACGTGACTATGATAAATGAAAGATTTAGAATCGGATTGTTTGTCGTTTAGAATAACATTTTCTCATTTTACACTATTCTAAAAATAGAAAATGCAATTGTTTGCACTATTTTCAATGAAAATACCATCCATTTTTATTTTTATACATAAAAAATCTATAATACCTACTAATTTAAAATAATTAAAATCTATTGACTAATTAAATATTAATTTTTTTATCATTCCAAGACTCCACCCACATAAAATTTAATACTAATTTTTCATCACATCATTATCCACTAACTTATTAAATAATTATTTCTTTTCTATCTTTTCAAGACAATGGAGCCCACATTCAATTAAACAACAATAATTAATATTATTATCAATCCACATTTTTTAAAAATTTCCACAAATTTTATCCAATCATATTTTCATTTTCACACGTAAAATAATAATAAAATAAAAATACATTTTAAAACAAGGAAAACAGAAAAACAGAATAAAAACACAACCAATCCAGACCTTAACGCTCATTGTAACTAATCAGATTTTGTCGACTTGAAAAGGGCTCAATCATAAAATGCAATAAATATCATGTCGTGTGTAAATTGAATTTTATTTTATTTTAAAAAAAAAAGGAAACAAAATTTGGGACCATTTTTAGGTCCCCAAAATAGAGCCCTAAAAGCACTCTCTTTATTGACCCAAAGAAAAGATAACATCAGTCGTGCGTGGCCAGTTGGGTTTTTCTGAGCAAAATATCGCATGGGAAATTAAAATGAGAATTAAAGTCCCATTTGAAAACCATAGATTTATGTCGTCAATACAAAAATTGGGTAGACAAACATTGAGGCAACGTGACATGTATCCATATATTGACAATGTGACAGCTAAAAGAAATTCGACCTAACTTTGTCAGTAATATTATTTAAATTGAGTCAGGATAGTAACAAAATTCCTACACCAACTAATTAAATATATATCATATGCTAGACTCCACCATAAGATTAAAGGGGTTTGTTTGTTTGTAAATTTTCAAAATATTTTCTAATTTTTTAAACATAATAAATAATCCATTACATTCCCCATTTTTACTATTCAAAATATACAAAAAAAAATTTGAAATACACTCACAATTCATTTCCTACCCATTCTCCAATGTTTAGCCTTCTTATTTTTTGTTCCCCACCCAATTTATATATACACATACATAAATAACTTTAAAATATCAATTTCATTCTACCAACCCAATAAAAAAGTTATGAATAATTGCATTAAACCCCCAAACCTATGGCCCTCGTTGCATATTGCCCCCTAATCGTTGTTAATGTATAATTTCACCCCATGAACTAATGAAAATATTCGCTAACACCACATTTGCACTGTTTTGATGGAATGTAACCAATGAGCATTGGACAGATGGGTTGAAAACAACAGAAATTCTTGTTATATTCCACTGGAACAATGCAAAATGCGGTATTGGCGAACATTTTCATTAGTTCAATTGATAAAATTGCACATTTTAATTAATTTAGGAAGTAAAATTACACATCGACAATGGTTATGGGGTAATGTGCAATGAGGGCCATAGGTTGGGTGGTTTAATGCAATTAACCCAAAAAGTTATCGATATGACACCTTATCTTCTCCCAAAATATAAACGAACAGACAATTTTCTTCCAATTTATTCTTCATTTACTATCCAAAACACAAACAAACAATCATCACATTCCCCAACCCCACTTTTCAAAAATTATTTTGCCAAAATATTTTGACAAAATGCTCCAATTCATAAACAAATAGGCTCGTAACACTAGGATGGTATGAGCATTTTAATGAGAAAAGGATTGAATGGTGAGTTACTAGGAATATATTGAGGGGAAAAAAATGAGACGAAATTTCGTATAATAAAAGAAAATTAAAAGAAAAGCCCATTTAGTTTTTTTTTTTTCAACCACATACAATTAACAAAATAGCATCTTTCTTTGGTAACATTAGATGAATAAAAGAAATTGTATAATTGTTGCTCCTTTGAAGATGTACACTATAATAAGAGCTAGAAAGTTGATTATTAGCATATTCAAGTAATTTTTTTCCGGACAATAAATCATATACTAAGTCTATGGTCTGAAATTAGGACCGATGAACCTAAGTTGGAAGAAATTTAATTTCTTTATTTTCAGAAGGAAGCTCATATGAGAAATCTATAAGGTGGTGGAGCTTTTTTTTAAATAATTTGTGGTCTCATACAAATTCTCCTTAACATAATTAGAAGGTCTAAAAATTATTTAGGTGGTTCAATTTTTTTTATTGGGCATAACATATATTATATTTCGTTCTTTTATATTTTCTAATTAATTAAGGGAATATTTGGCTATGTTTCACCACAACAAAATTATTTTAGGAAAACACAATCAAACATACACTCATTTTCACTCCAAAACACTAAAAATAATGTTTTTTTAAAAAACCATCTTCTATCATTCATTATCCTCAAAACCTCCTCATTTTCCAATATATACATATGTATATTACATATATCATATATATATTTTTATTATTATTTTAATAATAAAAAAATCATTTAATTTCATTTTCACCCCAAAAATCAATGAAAATATATTGATTTAGCTGTTACAGTAAAAAAAATATCTCTCCTCTAAAACATAAACAATTATTCCAAAATTCTCCAAAATCAATTTTTAACTATTTTATAAAATATAAATAAAAATCCATTACAACAAGATGATGGAACGGGAAGACCTAGGATGTAGAAAATCATACCATAAATGATTCAATAGATTTGGATTTGTATAGATATCCACTCATTCGAATCGCACATGAAAGTCCAACTGTATTACATTGCCAGAATTCATATTGTATATTTGAAAGAGGTTGTTCTGCTTTTTGCTCATTGATGATTGGGATCCTTCATTCGACATCTGTCACACAATGCTAACAAAGAATTCCGTGAAAGGACATTCTTGAATGGTCTCTGCTCTTTTCACTCCCAATGTTCGGGAATAGGGTTGATTAAGATTTTCAGTACCTAAAGCAGAAGTGCGAGGCAAACCAACAAGTTTTCTCTAATACAATTTTTGCATTTTTTAATATTACTCTCAATATTCATTCTTCCCAAATACATATTAAAATCACGCAATTCCTTTTGCATTCAAATCCTTGCACTTTAGTGACATATGAATTGCTTTAAAAAATTTAAAATAATAAAAGGAAAATAATTCACCCCATCAAGAATATAAAATTAGATTCATATCACGGACTGATCCCCCCAACCAAAACCTTAAAAATCAGCAAAACTTACATCATTATTGGAGTGTACAAACAAGTTGATTAAAATAAGTACAAGCATTGCACTCCACACAAAAAGGTTAAAATAAATAAATAAATATATAAATTAAAAGAGGTAAAATTAAGGACACAAGGGAGATTTGTTGAATGGGAAGGGGACAGATTCGACATCCCCCCGAAATTAAAGGGAGTTTTGTATACAGAGCCGCCCCCACTCCGACCAAATCAATACGTACAGATGGATATATCTATAGGTCCTCACTCTCAGCCACACACACAGAACTACATCACAGAAGTAGCCGTTTCCTCCGTCGCCGCAGCAGCTGCTTCAGCCACTTCAGATATATATACACATATACGTATATATGTATGTATACATGCGTACATTTTATGTATATCTACAATAAGTATATTAATACATGATAATGTATACTATAAGTAAAAGCTTGTCTATAAATTTTAGTGAGAAAAAGTAACGCAGTAAGTGCGCTGCCAAGTTTAAAAGGTACAACTTTTCTTACTCTCTGTGTGTCTATATTTGTGTGTGCATAGTCTTCGGTAATCTTGCGGATGGAAAGTAGAAGAGACTGGCAGCTACTGAAATTTCTTGTTTCTTGTAATTTCTTTCTGATTCGGTTGCTTAGGGTTTGAGTATGATGAGCGGATTGATTGATTTGAATACCGTCGACGACAATGAAGAGGAAACGGCGACTCCATCTGGTTCCCCTTCGTCGACGACGGTGGACTCGGAATTGGCTGTGACGTCGTCGTCGTCGGCGGCGGTTTGTATGGAGCTGTGGCAAGCGTGCGCGGGGCCGTTGATTTCGCTGCCTAAGAAAGGAAGTGCGGTTGTTTACTTTCCTCTGGGGCACGTCGAACACCTGCCAGACAAACCCGCCATAGCTAACAATCTCCCTCCCCAAGTATTTTGTCGGGTTATTGATGTTAAACTCCATGTAATGATTTCGTTTATTGTTCTATTTTCCGGATTTTAATGTCTATGATTTTTGTTGGAAGTTGAGATTTTATTTTTTTTTACTGTTATTAGGCGGACGAAGCTAATGATGAAGTTTATGCACAAGTTTCATTAGTTCCAGATGAACAGGTACGGCAAATATTCTTTGTAGCCTCGCAATGTTGGTGTAACTGTTGCATTTCTTTTTATATCTTCATCTAAATCGGAAAATTGTAGCAACTCCCGACACTCCCTCTCTTGACGAACACATCTTTTTAGTTGCACCAATTCCATTAGGGGAAAACGGTATATTTCCTTGAAACTTACCAAGAATGAAATTTTATTTTCTAACACCAGCATTATTAAATTTCCTTTTGACATCTAAAAAGGATATATATATATATATATATAAATATATGTTATAACAAAGGCGCAAAAGATTCACGTTGGATCTTCTATTCCAATCTGTGTTTCATTTCTATTCACGTAATGTATATATGAACTGTATCTAGTTCTCAAATAATTATTTTTATAAAAAAATATTTAATACACGTATCATATATCCATACAATGGGTAGATGATGAAATATAAATTAGAACAGAGGATCTAAACTACAAAAGAATGAGCTGGAGGAGGGGTTGTGGGTCAATCTATTTTTCTAAAAGAGGATCTTTATTGATTTTCCAACTATATTATGAGCTCTAATCTGCGATCAATTTATTACCTAATGTACATTTTATACGAAACCTGCAACTTAAAATTTACTTTTGCATGTGTGAAAAATGGTAACTTTTTGTAGCTTTGTGTGTTTTGTGGATGAATTTAGTTGTGTCCTGCAAATGTTAAGTGCTGCTACTCAAGAGAAAAGGTTTTTAGCATCAACATGAAAAGAAGTCATTTTTTCAATCAAAAAGTTCCGATTTTGGGACACATTTGGTATATGCACCTGGTAAAGATCTGCTAACATAATGCTTTGACAAAAGAAGATCCGACTAATAAATTTGTTCTGAGCAGATTAAGCAAAAATGGAGGGAAGGCAGAGTGGATGCAGAGATTGAAGTCGAAGATTGTGAAGGTGTCAATAAGTCTATAACACCCCACATGTTCTGTAAAACTCTCACCGCTTCTGATACTAGCACTCATGGTGGCTTTTCTGTTCCTCGCCGAGCCGCTGAGGATTGCTTCCCTCCTTTGGTAACTAAAATTTTGATGACTGCCTTTTCTTTTCCTGTGAATTTGTTCTAATTTGAGTTTCATAGAGAAATATGTTACTAATTTTGGTTGCTTTAAGGATGAATCTCTTATGTTGTGTGGTTAGGACTATAGACAACAGAGACCTTCACAGGGGCTCGTGGCCAAGGATTTGCATGGTGTTGAGTGGAAATTTCGGCATATCTACAGAGGTAGAACTCCGTTTTTATATTGGCAGCATTTAGTACACATGTTTTGAAGTTAAAGTTCGTTTTCTGAGTTCCTGAATGTGGAATTTATGTCTAGAGCAGGTCAGCCTCGAAGGCATCTGCTGACTACTGGTTGGAGTGCATTTGTCCACAAGAAGAAGCTAGTGTCTGGAGATGCCGTGCTTTTTCTGAGGTTGATATACTATAAATCAATGAAACTTTAGCTAAAGAAAATTATTCCATTTTTATGTCTTCTCGTCATCTGTTGCAGAGGTAGTCATGGAGAACTCAGGCTTGGAATTCGTAGAGCTAATAAAGTCAAAACTGGTGCCTCCATTCTTCCTCCCAATAGCCAACAGTTCAGTGCGAGCAGCATTGCTGCTGTAGTTAATTCTATATCCATGAGAAACACTTTTAACATTTGTTATAACCCAAGGTATTTTACTGTCACTTAATGTAATTCCTCAAAACTTTAATCTAATTCCTCTGAAATTCAAGAAAGTTTTGCAGGGCTCGATCATCTGAGATTATTGTGCCATATCATAAGTTCGCCAAGAGCTGTGCACTTTCTTTCTCATCTGGGATGAGGTTCAAAATCCGTCTTGAAACTGAAGATTCCTCTGAAAGAAGGTCAGTATTGTTGTGGACCAGTTGCGGTTTCTGAACTTCATGGAGATGCAGTGACAAGAGAATTTATATTATGTTGCAGGTGCAGTGGGCTCATTATTGGTGTTAGTGATGTGGATCCCGTGAGATGGCCTGGTTCAAAGTGGAAATGCTTGGTGGTATATTGTTACTTGTGCTTAAAAATCCCTGTCTGCCTCATCTTATATGATGGATTTTGGTCAACCTTTTTATTCTTATAAATCAAGTTCAAATGAATTAATAAAGGTGAGATGGGACAACGCTGAGGTCAATTGCCTTAATAGGGTCTCCCCTTGGGAGATTGAGCTGTCTGGTAGTTCGCTGTCTGGATCCAACAGCGCTGTGTCCCCAGGCACCAAGAGAAGTAGGGGTAGCTTTCCTACAACCAAGCCAGATTTTCAAGTTCCTAGAGGTCCTTATAAGTTTCCATTTTTCTAGGTTTTCTGTCTAAACATTTCCATTTCCCATTATCAACCAGTCTATATGCTTCTTACAGATGGAAGAGAAACTCCGGACTTTGGGGAGCCTTTGAGGTTCCAGAAGGTCTTGCAAGGTCAAGAAGCATTCGGGTTTACTCCATATCCTAGAATAGGAGCTCCTGTTCAGCATCCATCAAGCATGATGTGCTGTCCTAATATTGATGGTTCAATAGGCACCATACCGGGTGAATCCTTCCAATTCCATAAGGTCTTGCAAGGTCAAGAAATCATGTCAATCTTGGCATGTCAAAGTGGCCGGGGTGCTAACCACGTGCAGGACAACAATAGTACTCGGGTTTATAATACTCATTTGGGTCCATCACCGTCCATGCTAATGTTGTGTCAATCAAATTCTCCACCTTCTCAATTCACATCATTCCTTTATGGCAATCAAAAGAAACTTGGGACCAGCAATCAGGCTTCATTCTGCATCTCTCAAAGAATCCCAACGGAAGATCTGCAGGGAAATGGATCCAATGGAGGCTCAGAAGGGCATGACCAGATGGGGTCGTCACATCTTCTATTTCCAACCCAAACATTATTTATAGACAATCAGAGAAACAAGAATTGCAGGCTCTTTGGATGTCCACTGACTGAAGGATTAATCGGAAAGGGCAAGGGAGGAATTAATCCAACTGCATCTGCAGCGGCTGCATTTGGGCTTGAAAACAATGTTCTGCCTTGCAACGATGAACAGCCATATCAAACTCCGTTAATGACCAACGTAATAGTTAGCAGTTGTACAAAAGTCAGTGACATGCATTCTGTAAGAGATATGCTTCTCGATATATCTCAGTAATGCGTCTTGTGCTGTCATAATGATTGCAGGGGTAAAAGGATTGATTTTGATTTGGAAAGGCTAATGGCTATGGATTTTGTTCTTCTGTATTGGGCATCTGTCTGAAAATGTAATTAATCTTCATGATCTGTAAGAAAGAACCTCTGAATTAAGTCTAATGAAGTTGGTTAATCACTATCATAATGGAGAAAACTAATATTCCCCTTTCAGGTACCATAGTATGTAATAAGTAGTAGTTCTGAGAATGATGTCTATATTTTGCACTTGAAATTGACATAAGTTTGTACTTTGCGGTACCCGGAGAATCAGTCAGAGAATACCGTTCTTTCTTTGTGAAGAAATTAACATTGAATAGTATTATTCAAATAATCTTTGTCAATTTCTTATCGTAGACCAATACTAAATGTATAAAATATTTGTTAAATAATATTTGAATGTAGAGTGTATATACACTTAACCTATACTTATAGGCCCCACTTGATTTGTGAGAATAGACAAGAAGTTTATTAGAAGTGCGTAGTATTATATTTGATATTAAAAATAAATGTGAAAAGAGTATAATATTACAGTTGAGTTGACTTCAAATCTGTACTATTCGTATGATTATTCATTCATCATGTTTTTGAATTTGAGATCAGATTAAAGAATTACTTCTCAAATTATACTCAAAATCACCCATATATTGTTTGTTTCAAAACTTCAATGAGGAAATAGGGGCGAAAGGGGAAAGAATTATGGTACATGGTCCAATGCCGCAAGTCAAAGAGAAAGTCAAGGTTGCGGTTGTTCACTAGAAGCAATTATTTAATCTTTAATTTATTTAATTTTTATGGACCACAACTATATTAAATTTTTAAAAGGCATATCAAACTTGACTATAAAGCAAAATAAATAATAAAATATAAATTGAAATAAATAATTATTTGAATCAAATCAAACAACACCATAGTGTAGAAAATTATAAATATAGAGACAACCAATTGAAGTCTCGTGAAAGAAAAACACACACACATAAGAAAAAAATGAAATATTAGGACTTTGTTCTCCTAGTGTTTTCTAGAATATTTTTTAATTTTTAGGACAAATAAAAAATATGTACACGACTATACGTTTTTCAATCTTTATTTCAAAATATAATATTTTAATTAGGGATGTTCATCGGATCAATCCAATCCAATAAACCCGACAATCCAAACTTAACCAATTTAATTGGTTCGGATAATTGATTTTGATTGGGTAAAATTCAATCAAACCTAATTACATTTGGTTCGATTCTCGAATTTTATATTCGTCGACCCGATCCAATTAATTAAAATAAATAACAATTTTTTTAAAAAAATTATGACCTTTATTATTTATATTTGTATGTAATATTCAACTGAGATTTGGATTTGAAATTTTATATTATCAATCATGGCTTGTGATAAAAATTGAGATAATTTATAACAATTATGACTTGTAACGCTTTTGTGCAATACAACGTGCTTTTGAATTTTGATAAATATTTTAAAAATAATTTAATTATTTTGATTTTCTAGTTAAAGAACTAAAAAAATTACAAGTGCCTTCTCCTCCTCCTCCTTCTTTCTTTCTTTATTTCTTTTTTTGTTCCCCTTGAACCCAATTACCCAAACCAAACCAACTTGATCTAGATCAATTTGGTTTGGTTCGGGTTCAAAAATTAAAAATAATAAAACCCGACCCAACCCGAACCAATTAAAAATGATCTGTTCAGATTCATTCCCCCCTCAACCCAACCCATGAACGCCCCTAATTTTAATATCCAAAAAACCCTCACAATTCATTACAAAACACCCTAATCAATGATTACAAATATATATATATATATATACATATACATCGTTCACTCTACAAACTCAATAAAAAAAATAACTGATTTGACATCAACAGTAAAATTTATTTCCCCCAAAATATAAAAAAAACAAACAACTCATTTTCAAATCATTTTTCACATTTTCTCAAAACAAAAAAAAACACTTTAACACATTTTTTAAATTTTCTTCCAAAAATTCATTCTCCCAAAATATTTTCTACAATTCAACCAAAATCCACAAAAACAAGCCCTACATCTTGCTTAATCTCATGTCAATTTCTTGAACTAGTTCACGAGTCTTGGTCTTTGTCGTCTATTGCACATGTCTGCGCGGCATCCCCCTTCCACTTACGCCTCAATTAAACTTTAATATACGTTCCATTTCTATTTTATTTTATTCTTCTAATCCGACAATATAAAATCATAAATTCCACCTCTTAGGTGTGAGTAGGATAAAATAAAAATTAAAAAAAAAATGTGCGTAAGCTTTGAACGAATCTCTATCGCCTATGACGTGGGAGTATACACAGCATGCAGTAAGTCGGGTCCCACAAAAGGAAAAATATAGCAAAGCCGTGTAAATCCGGACTTTCCTGTGGGTTTCTTTTTATCACATTTTTCTCGCCCACATCCCATAATTTTGGGACGTTGGGCGGATCAGCTCCCACCACCAAAAATTTCAAACGCAACTCACACTTCTGTTTCCATTTTAAATTATATAAATTTAGAATAAGTTCTAAATAAATATTTGTGATGAGTTCAATAATAGACCCATTCAAGTTTGATATTATTATTTTATATGGAATAGGATAGGAACTGCAGTAGAAGATATGACACAGATATCGTTAAAAAATATATTTTGATGTATATATATTAAATATTTTCTTAGTTTAGATTAATTTGGCTTGTTTTGAATTAGGAATTCGAGCCTTATTTAAAAATATAATTGATTTAGTACCCGTTATAAGATATGACATAGATATATTTAAAAAAGTATGTTTTGGTGTGTTTTGATGTATCAAACATTCTTCTCTTAGTTCAGATTAATTTGGCTTATTTTATGTTAGGTACAACTGATTTAGTGCTTGTTTGGTTTAATTTTCAAAGTCATTTTTCATTTTCTTTTGAAAATGAATATAGAAAACTATTAGCTTCTTCTCTATTTTCACATATATTTTCATTTTCAACATATATTTACAAATATACTATTACAATCTCTCTTTATTTTCATTTTTTATTTTATTTTACTCATATTCGCACGACTTTTAATACAAAATACTGTATTTTCAAATACAATTCATTTTCATCTCTATATAATCATTACATTTTAAATAAAATTTCTAAACAATATTTCGTTTTCAAAAATATATTTATAACTTTTTTTTATAAAAAAATAAAAATACCTCCAAAAAAATAAAATTAAACGGCCCCTTAGCATCACTTGAAGTTGCAGTAAAAAAATTTTGAACATTGAAATCAATAAAATTAATAGAGGAAAAATAAAAGAAGGAATGATAGAATGGTAAAGATGCGAAGAAGACAAGTGGGCTCCACACCTAAACTTTTGAATGGAGAAATTATCTATAGTTGAATTTTATCTTACGTATATGACACAATTGGCATATTCTCACCAAAGGAATGTAGATATTGGAGTGCATAGAAATTTATCATTTTTTGTGGGTTGTTTTTTAATTTAAATTATTTATTTTATTTTTGATTATATTGTATAAATATATGATATGTATATTAAATATTTTTTTATAAAAATAATTAATTAAAAAATATTGAAATAACAGATGAAATACAGAATAAAATAAAAGTACAAAATTGTCACTTTCATAATATATTGATCATATTTTAAATCCTACCTTGTAAATAGCCTCATAATTGCCAACAAATTTACAAGAATGAAACGTCCTTGACCCTTAATTACCGTTAAGTATCAATTAAGTTTGGTGCCACGTCACTCTCTTTAATTATTATATCTCGTAATTAACTCGGAAATTTACATCCTTGGAAACGACCAGTGACCAAATTATTAAACCGTCATCAAACAGGCGTCCACCCCTTGGAATCGCCTCCCTCCCCCAAAAAAGATGACGCAGTGACACGTCGGCAACAGCAACCGTGACGTCTAACATTACATCACAGGCGTTGACGTTAGAGTCTCCCCACCACACCCTCTCCAAATTACTATAACTACCCCTCAACCCACAATTCACTCTCCCCCCTTTCTCCTCTCTCTCCCTCTCTCTCTCTCTCTCCACCCAAAGCCCACCATGCAAAAAGCGCTTCCATACAGAGACTGGCTCCCCTCCGCCGGCGGATCCTCCGCTCCCCCACCGGAAAACACCAACTCCAGCGGGAAGATGACGGCAAGCGAGGCGAGAAAACTGGTGGCGGAGAATGCCGTGGTGGTGTTTGCCAGGCCAGGCTGCTGCATGTGCCACGTGGTCAAGCTTTTGCTACATGGTCACGGCGTTAATCTTTCGATTTTCGACGTCGATGAGCAGAATGAAACCGATATAACCAATGAACTCTCCGTGATTATAGGCAACTCCGCTGTGCCGCAGTTTCCGGCGGTGTTTGTCGGCGGCGAACTGTTTGGAGGTCTGGAAGAAATCATGGCCGCTCATATCTCCGGCGAATTGGTGCCGAGGTTAAGAGAAGCTAGAGCTTTATGGCTTTGACTGAATCTTCATCTTTCCAATTCCTCAAGAGTTTTGTTTTTTTTTTCTTTAAATTTCTCTTTTGTTCTTCTGTATTTTCGGATTCAAAAAATTTGAAGATCAGATCCTGTGAATGATGCAAAACTCTACGGATCATATTGTAAATATTGGTACATTAGATGTCAATTTTCTTCCATTGGTATCAACTCCTCCGTTAGATTAATTCAAAAGAAAAGGGGGAAAAAAATAATAAACACGCCTCCATTATCTAATCAGTATGCGTCAGCATCAAATCTTCCACCATCAGCAATAATAAATTAATGTAAATCAATTACAACCAACTTTGTTTAATAGTAATTACCTTCTCCTAATACCACTTCATATATGGTAGAATTTTCCTTTTCTTTTTTGGCTTTATGTGTTAAATTAAATAAAGATTTAGAGGAAGTAAAAAATGAATTCTGTCAAACTCAATTAATTTTATCCTAAATGGAAGTAGATTATATTTGTTTTTTAATTTATGTAATGCTTTGCACTTTGAAAAATCTTCTTTTAATTTTTCTGAGAGAGTACAGTTCGAGTTGATCCCAAAAGGGTCTTGAAAATATAAAAATTATTAGGTTTGATGGCTTGATCCGTGATAGTAATCCGTGTCCAAATTAACTCAATAAAAAACAAAAAAAAGAAGTAAAAATACACTATTTTAAATAAAAAGATATATATATATATATATATGAGTTAAAAATAAAGCATTTGTAAAGAAATACCACTGATTGAATAACGTATAATCAAGAATAGACTGATATGGTATATAAATTAATATAATTTTTTGAATCAACCCACATAAACATTAATAGAAGGAAATAGAATTCAATAATACACGCAAACTTGGTTATATTTGGTATTAATTTAATTTAAAATGAATAAAAATCAAATTTGGAAAATATTTTTCCAAAGACTAAAATGAAATGTGCATGGCAAGTGTGTTCCTATTTATGTCTTTTTAGAATTTTCCTGGCGAGGGACAGGTGGAATTTACGTTATTTGTTGTTTAGCACTGAACCCGAAAATGGAATGTCTAATCAGACAAACCGTCGCGGATCACATGGACTATTATAATATCCTGCAATTTCTCAGAAACGCACCAGAATGTCGGGGAAGCTATCTCCCAATTTCGCCTCAAATCGCCAAGCCAATAATTTCTGCCATGAAATTTGACTCTGTCACAATAGTGTGCGGAAAAAATTGAATTCTTTGTTTTTTAATTTTGTCCATTTTAAAATTATTTTTTGTAACTAATTGAATTCTAAATTTGATTTTATATATTCCATAAAGTTATCACAGTGGTCCAATTTCAACAAAAAAAAATATAATTTGATTGGAATCGGTGACATCGGCATAATTTTAGGACAGTATGATATTAATTTCGGTTGAATTACGAATTTTTGACAAAAACAGAGTAAATGTAATAATTTTATGAAACATAAATGACTCAATTTAAATTTTGACATGTTGTCATATTAAATTTCAATGTAGACTAAATTATAGTTCGAAAAATATAATTTTGTCATAGGTTATATTTATGTGGGAGGGTATGTTGAGTGGCATGTAGTTCAGTGGCATAAATTGTTACATAATGTGGAAAGTCAGAAATTTGAATTTAAACGGGTTTATGATGTGTGCGCTTGTATACAAATGAAAAAATATATATAGGAAGATATTTTGATAATTTTATTATTTTCAATAAAATAGTTTAAAATATTTGATAAAATCTTCAAAATACATTATTATTATTATTATAATTAAAAAATGAGATACAAAATTTTTTCATTTTTTTTTAATTTCGACCATATTATAAACTTAGAGCTAATTTGGTTGGATTTTTATGTTATCTTATGATTATTTATCATATAATAATTTGTATGATTTTTTATTATTGGAGCTTGTTTGCTTGACTTGATTAGATGTGATACATACTTAATCAAGCTTCTTTTAATGTTTATTTCAATTGATAAAAAAGTTTGATAAATTTTAGGCATAACATTATTTATTATTGCTTTTGAAAAATGGATCAAGGGAGGAACTGATTGATTGGGTATGATTAGAGTTATAAAAATCAAATATGGCTTTTTTTTTTTATCTTATTTTCAATTAAAAATTGTTCCTAAGAATGAGGAAGACTAAGAAAATTATGAAAAACTATAAAGGATAAAATAATAAATCTATATATTATATTTTAATTTAATTATATATCAATCTTACCAACCAAACATAAAATTAAAAAATTCGATTCCAATGGACTTAAAAAGTATTAATTTACTTGTACATCACTTCTAATCACATTATTTGAACCAAATGAACCATTGTAGTATAGTTTGACTGGCAAAATAAATAAACCCATATGGGTGACAAGTTAAGTTATTATGAGAATTACACATTTAAATATGAATTTTTGATATTCCTGTGAATTTAAGTATTTATTATTTTTTTAATTAAATAAATAAAAAGGTAAAATAAAAATATTATATTCAACTTTATCGGCCCACCAAACTAGCTGTTAGCATTATTAAATGTCGGAATTGTGCATGCGCAAAGGCCCCAAAGGTCACGGGCTGCCCAAATGTGAACGCACGAGAAATAACATCTCAACTGCGAAGAGTGACTGTTGTTATAACGGCTATTTGAAATCATTTTTCGAGCTTTAATGCATATTTTGTATTTATTTTTAATGTAAAAGAAAAAGAAAAATTTTTACAAATTTGCGAATTAAAAAGAAAAGGAAAGGAAAGGAAAAAAATTCACAAAAAATATGTTATTAGTTAATTAATAAAATTGTATCTTGTATGTTTGAGTTTTAGAGTTTTGAAATTTAATAATTTTAAGTGCATGTGAGCATATAAATATTAAAATGAAAAACAAAAAACAATTTTTAATAATTTTTTGCCCCTTCATCTTACACCCCTCACTACAAGTAAAGAAAATAATACTGACAATATAAAAATTATTACTAATAATATATATAAAGTGGTAATAATTTTTATTTTGTCAATAATAATATTTTTCAAGTGACAATAATTTTTGATTTGTCACTATACGGCTCAATTGTGACAAGAATTAATGTTTTAAATTATCATTATTGACAATTACTGACAACCTTATGATCGCAACTTAATGAAAATAAAAATTATCACTAATTATGATAAAATTTCGTTGTTACTAAGTTGTCACCATAGAAATATCGCTAATTATCCATAATGAACTCAAATACTATTCTTGTTTTTATTTAATTTATAAAAATTATTAAGGTGACAAAACAAAATTTTTTATCATTTAATATATATAATTAGTAAAATTTTTGTATTTCGCTTAACATGTCATCATTAATTTATCTTTTTTTTTTAGGCCTAACAACATTAGGGGAAAAAAAATAAAAAGAAAGACACCATATGGCACTATATGTAATTGTGGGAAGATAAGCATAGCCACTTTGGTGGCAATTTTTGATGTGATAGGAAATCCTCCTTATTATTCTAATTATTATTGATTGCTTTCGAAGTAAATAATTAATTATATACACTATGAAATGTTATCAACCCAATAGGAATAAATAATTCCCTGATAAGACCTCTTGTTTGGTTTCTATTATCCTTTAGTTTATATAGTGATTTTATTTTGTCACTTCAATGCTAAAGTATATGTACGATTAATAATATTCTTAATCATAAAGATCACAAAAAATTAGTAGTTTGGCGTCCAATAGCATAATTTTTCATGAAAATTATACCAAAGATCAACATAAAATTAAGTGAAAATTTTAAATTCAAGCACAAACCATTCTATCATTCATTACTAATTAATAACAAAACTATTATAAAATAAATGAAATTTAATCCATATTCCCACTTAGCTTTAGTGAAATCTTTGCTATGAACTTGATTATTTTGTAAGTTAATTTAATAATAGACATTTATTGACATTGTATCAATGATTTATTTCATTATCTAGGAAAAGATATTTTTATTTTGCATAGCAATTCCTCAGGATATCTTCTTTTTTTTTAATTTTTTGTTAGTTTTATACTCTATTTCTTTATTTTCATTGACTAAAGTGAAGAATCAACTTCCAATTATTTTAAAATTAAAAAAAATCACAAAAGAAGAATTTTAAATAGAACAACAAAATACCTAGAAATTACAAAGAACACCATTTCAATGTTGAAAGCAGGAGTTCATTTTGGTTTGAATATTTCACTTTCTTACTCCAATCAAAGCGAATTCAAATTATATTATACACTACATTTACATTGCTGACATCATTGAATACATCATTTTTTTCTAAAAGAATATGCCATAATTGAGAAAACAAAGCACTTTAACTTTGATATCTAAACTGACTGTTCGTTGTTCAGCAAGTATATTTTAAATAATTTATAACACCATCTACATATTATACTTTGATCTAAAATTTTAATTTCTCCATAATAATTATAGTGCATCCCTAGCTTGCCTACCTAATTAGTGGCCCAAAATCAATTGATAACCCAAGTAGTGATGGTCAACACTCAATTAAGATTAGTTGTGGTGGAAATTTTTCATGATGATTTAATTTTTCTAATGGTTTCAACATTCCTAGAAACGTGCCACTTAGTCCACTCAGACCAACTTCGCGTAGTTGACTTAAATTCGGCTGGTCTATATATGACTCTAGATTATTTGAAGAAATGAAAAGAAAATTGCACCTTTTATTTATTTTTTATTTTTTTAAGTTGATGGTCGGTCGCATAATTTTGATAATTTATTAAATTTTAGACGACCAATAAACTTCTAGAATAATTTTTGTGATTAAAATCTACGTACCATTCATTTCATATGGTATTTAGCTGAATTTAAAAACTCTTCAAAATATTTTATAAATATTTAAGACCTCATAAGATATCATAAAGTATTTCATAAATTATTTAAAAAATAATTTATAATCTTTTAAAATAAAATATTAGAATGTTATAAATTCTGCTTAATTTTTTTTAAAAAAAAATTCTTTATTTGTTTCAATACCATATTTTCAATACCAATCAAGAGTAAGAGTTAAAAAGAAAATTAAGCAATCACCCAAAAAATTGCATTATCTTGGAATTTTGGTGTGAGGATTATTTATTTTAAGTAAAAGCTTCTTTAGGGCCAAACCCCTTTTTCTCATCTTCATTGTCCACCGTTGATTAGTTCAAGATTTTCTAGTGAGGTGATGGCGACCCTATAAGGCTGTGTTTGGAAGTCAACTATATTTCATGGAATTAGAGATGATTATGCATGATGAGGAAGATGGTGATAATGGTACGAAGTTCTGTTGGACCGTTCAATGTGTGCAAGCGTAGTGGAATTCTTTCTTTCATAGTGCACTATGGGCAATATTGCAGCATCTGCCTATCTTGTCAACTTATGACTTTGAATTCCTAGTTTGAGTTTTGCTTCTCAATTTCTATATATATATTTTTTCTATGTCAACGGGTTTGATTTTGGAATTTAAATAAGAACTATAGTTTAGAAATATGAAAATAGTCGTCAATATAGAAATTTTATATTATTGATCTAATTAAGTCAAACTTGCATTTATTAACGAGTATGGGTGAGAGAATTTTATTGCGAAAGAAGAGCATAAAACAATTGATAAAACTCATATAGTCCTAATCTAAAAATTTACTATAGAAATTGTATTTTTGCGTGCTTTGTGCCCCAGTGTCATTTAAATGGACCCTAAACGAATATACCAACATAAGAAGTACAACTAATCATGACTTTTTTCTGTATTCTTACATACATAAATTTATCTTATTTCATATATTACGAGCATTGATTGTATTAATAAAAAATTAAAAAAAATGCTATTTTACAAATAAGTATAAATAAATAATTATACAATTTTAACAAATATTGAATAACATGCAATATTAATTCTCAACAAAAAAACATAAAACGAAAGCAATTTTCACATTAGTTCAAAATTAAGAAAAAGTAATAGAATATTTTCTATAGAATGCTTGTTGCTTTCTCTTTTCTAAACACTAATATAAGCAAATTATAGAGCTTCTAAAGCTTTGTTTGGTTTTGTTTTCTTGAAACAATATTATTTTGGAGAAATATAATTAAATATAACGCTATTTTTCCTTCAAAATGTATATTTATTATTTTAATAATAAAAAAATCACTCAATTATATTTTCACCCCAAAAATCTAACAAAAAAATATTAATTTTGACTGCTATAGTAAAAAATGTATTCTTCAAAAAATAAACAACTATACCAAAAAATAACTTTCACATTCTTCAATAATTCATTCTCCCAAAACACATAATAAAATCAAACAAAAAAACATAATCAAACAATACCTAAGGCTTTCTTCCACACCCCCACCCCTTCTTTTTACCCCACTCCTTAGACTAAATTTCAAACGGAAAACAATTAAAGAAAAGTTTATGGGATTGTTTTTAAGAAAATCCATGGTTAACTTGTTGCATTGTTGGAGAAGAAAGAGAAGGGGGGGAAAATGGGAGATGGTAATTAATTTTATTAAGGAGTAAAATTATATTTGAAATCTTAAAAATATTTTTCAATTTAGTAAAATATATAAAATTATAATTGATATATTAAAAATTGGTGTAATGATATCATAACCGTAGAGACTATTTTTTCTTTTCAATATTGCATAGATAAATATAGATAAAAATTTTATATTTTTAAAAGTTGGCTCGGAAAAATATTCTCAATATATAAATGTTGAAAAATAGAGATTTCGACTTGTCACTTTAGGACTTGTCTGGACCAAACATAAGTAGCAGTGGGTGAAAAAGACAACAAATAGGCCATCTCGGCCCATTGGACTCTTAACTATAAATATAAAGGCCCAAGTA
>JACGDI010005819.1:395050-411622 GCA_014898725.1 Jacaranda copaia
ACTTCTCACTAGTACTCATTCAAACTTTTTTTACCTTTAATTAGGTAGTATTCATTCACAATATGATACTCCTTTATTGATATTTGAATATTTGAATGCCTTGACTCCCAATAGTAATAATACAAAAAAAGTCAAATAATGTAAATTTTATATTTAATTAAGTTAATTACTAGATCAATATTTGATAATTTTATGATAAATTGATAATACCAACTAAAAATTTAATTTTAGCATATGGAAGTATAATCATTGTAACTCGAGTAAATTTTACAAGTGTATATGGTCTTAAAAAATAATATATTGAGAGAGGAAAAATAAAAGAAGGGAAATATTAATGTAGCTTTGTCTAGTTTTTCTAATTAACCATTAAATTAAACTGATTTGTTGTTTGAGAAGTATGCATTCTTGTTCACCAACTCTGATAAGAAGAGATTATGCATGCACGCTGCAATTTTCACACACACAATAAAGACATGGCAGGAGAATGAGTGGAGTGAGAGGGATTCTACTGGACTCCTCTGTAGTATTCCCCTCTGGAGGTGATGATGTAAATGGAGATAACGTCCTCCGTCCGGGTGCCGATTATCTGCTTCGCAAGCTATGCTACTCCAAAATCCTAATTGTAAAGTTCTTCACTATTGCTTAAAATCAGTGTTACTTCTGCTATGATGTTAATGATAGTGTAGATTTGTTGGTCTGTGTGCAAAGTTAGTGAATGTTTGGGACTTTTAGGTTACTTGTCTTATTTGGATTCATCGGTTAAATTGCTTGGTTATTGGGTTAGTATACTCCTGAATATATGGTGATAACAATATCAATATTTTTGAGATATTTACTTTTGGAATTTGTGCATTATCATATAAAAACAAGACATTTGATAAGGCTAATGAAGAATTTAAATTTTGAGTTCATAAGCCACTTGGATCATAACTTGCCTGCCCTTTTGGTAGAAAAATTGAGTTATAACTCTTTTTTCTTAAATCTTGAATTGATGGTGCTATGTACTACTTACCTTTCACATGGTGCCTTTGTTTCTTCTGTCTGTGGTGGAACAACCTTTATTAAGTAAACGTGAAGTTAAGCTTCCAAATTCTGTTACATCCCCAAACAATAAGTACCTTCCTTAAATGAATCTGAATTCATGCAGTTTCCTGTACTATAGCATAATCATTGTTGGATTTTATACCTAAATCAGAGGACATTTGGTTTCCAATTGTTTACAATTCTCTGGAAACTGAGGTGAAGAAAAATTGTGAAATGTGTAGATTATATGATCTTTCGATCACTTGTGGGCTATGCAACAGAAAAGTTACATTATGCCTTTTGTATGCTAGTAGGAAAGCTGAAACTTCAGTAATCACTTTATGTATTTTCTTTTGATATAGGTTAGTTTTTTATAATCCAAGTTGCCAAATTTTTGCAGGGGATATCTCATGAAGAGTGTCTTTCAAGTCCAAAGGTGATTTTTTTTGTGCTACTGGTTTGTCTTATATTATCTCGAAGGGGAATATTTCTGCGGTTTATCTTATACTACCTCAAAGGGGAATTTTTCTGTTAATCTAACTTATAATCAGATAGGTAATATACCTTCAAGAGTGAAGTCAATACATGAGTGAAATATGCTAGCCAGTGGAAACCATATTTTCAACTGTTAAGTTTTCTAAACATTCTTAAAATATTGAAGCTTCAATTCTATTTTGCATTTTATATAATTGTTGTTGAAGAAATACTTTGCTTTTTGTAAAGCTATTAATGTTATGGAACAAAATGGCAAAACTCAATATGTCGCAAAGAAGTTCTTATCTAACTTTGCCGATTTTAGTACGTGGTACTTTTTGTTAGGGTAGATGCAACAGAAAGTTTAACTTCACATAAGGTAGGAATGTTTGTAGTTGTTACTGAATAATGTCAACAGCTCACTACTTATTGTTGCAAAAATAAAGGTGATTATTTTGTTGCTTTGTTGAAGTTTGTACTCTATGAAGGAATCTTTGAGATGTATTGACTTGAATAGGTGCTTTTTTACAACTCAGTTTTTAGTGATCCCACCCCAATAATAGTTCAGTTATGAAGTATATTTTGCTCTTTTTTAATGCAATCAACAAGGTGGTCATAAGCTTATGCAGCAACAAGAATGTGTAATAATTAGTGTTAATATAAAAGAGAGAATTATTTGTTCCATTCATATACAACTCATATATATATACATACAATTCTAAAATAGCAAACTAATGAAATCTTTATAATTATGCCAATTTCTATAATTGCATTATGCTAATCAATACTAAAATATTTACAAATTACTTTTCCATTCTTTAACACTCCTCGGCAAGTTGGAGCATAGATGTTAATCATGCTTGACTTGTTGCAAATATACTTAGCGTGAGCTCCATTAAGAGCTTTAGTGAAGATAGATGAATTGACCTCCAGTTCTAAAATATCTTGTGGAGATGGTTTTTTGTTGAATCTTTTCACAAACAAAATGATAATCAAAGTCAATATGTTTAGTTTGTTCATGAAACACAGGATTGGAGGTAATTTGAAGAGCAACATGGTTATCACACCACAACTTTTCTGTCAATCAAGACTTAAGACCAACTTCTCTCAATAGCTGATATACCCATACAAACTCACATACAGTTTGTTTCGTAACTTTGTATGCTGATTCTACATTTGATCGAGACCAAATTTCATCCAACAAAGTCTTAATAGCCCACAGAGGATCTCCTATTAATATTGGATCTTGCCTATATGCATGTGAAAAACATTCAATGCTAGTGTGCCCATAATTTCCATGCAATAGACCATGTGTTGTAGCTCTCTTCAAATGATGAAGGATTTGTTCTAAAGTCGCGCAATGATTAACTATTGGATAGGACATAAACTGATTTAGTACTAATAGAGTACGTGGTATTAGGATGAGTTACTTAAGATAATTCAATATTCCAACTAGTTCTCTATACATCTCAAGGTCTTCAATCAATTCACCATCTTCATTTGCAAGTTGTAAATTAGGAGCTTGGTGTACTACACAGGTTTGCTCCCAATTCTTATGTCTTGTGCCAGCAGGTCAAAAACATATATTATTTGAGACACAGAGATACCTTTCTTACTCCTTGTGATCGCAACACTGAAAAAGTACTCCAAGAGCCCCAAATTTTGCCTGAAACTGGGTGTGAAGAAAGGTTTTGGAGATGAAATGGTGCAGTATTCTTTCCATAATAACAGTGTCAACAATGTACACAACTAGTAAGATTTATGCCAGTCTCAGGCAGTTTTGAATGATCATACTTACTGTTCGTTACCTCAAACTTCAAAATTGCTTTGCTAAATCAGCCAAACAAAGCACAAGGACTTGTTTCAAACCGTACATGGATGTGCATATATGACATTGTTACTTTTTGAAGGTTACCATGTAGAAAAGCATTTTTGATATCTACCTGGTGTAGAGGTTAGTTACAGGCAGCCACTATAGTAACGAATAAGCAAAAAGAGGCAAGTTTAGCTACTAGAGAGGAAGTATCCAAATATTCGATGTTATTAGTTTTGGGCATACCCTTTAACAACAAGATGGGCTTTAAGACTTGCCACCGAGATAGTGGGATTTACTTGACCGCAAACACCCATTTGCACCCAAGCTTTCTTGCTTGCAAGCTTTTTGATCCCAACTATTATTACTATCTAGAGAATCCATCTCCTCTACCATAGCGATGCACCAACTAGGATGAGAAAAGGATTCATGAACAATTTTACGAGTTAAATCAGCGTATAGAGATGCAATAAAAGAGCTAGAAGGAGATAAGCAATTATAAAAAATAAAGGATGAAATGGGGTAAGTACAATAACATTTACCTGATATGAACAAGAGGAAGATTGGGACTAGGATTAGGGTCGCATGAGATTGGATCGTAGGATGAAGCGGTTGATAAAGGACATGAGTTTTGAGTCTAGTCTCGCTTGGAATAGATATAGAAAATAGGTGGCCGAGTAGGTGTTGGAACTTTTGGAAAATGATAGAAATTGTTAAAGTATAAACCAATAAACCAGTGAATTGGCTTTAGTCACTTGACTATCATAAATAGAAGATAAAGAAAAGAAAGTCCTTTTTGTAGTGTCCTCCAAGTTTCCCCCAATTTTCTGTGGTGGTTACTCTATTTGGTTCTGAATAAATGTGTTTCGCTGTGGGTGCTAGGTTTGTTTGTGAATCATCTGGTTGGGTGTGTTTGGATACACATTTTATTGGTCTTATTACCTTTATAAGATGATAGACAATAACTTTGTGGTAATGGCCGGTCTGGTCTCTGGAATGATGAAGATAACTGAGCACAAGCTTAATGGTTCCAACTATTTGAATTTGAGTAGGTCTGTTTGGGTATATTTAAGAAATATTCATGAGGATGATAATCTAACTAATATTGACTTTCATATTATACAAGGCAAGCTTGGATAAAGTATGAAAAGTTGTTATTTTTATAGCTACGGAAATCTATTGAAAGTAAGGCAATTAGCTCGATTAATCATTGTGACTTTGCTGAAGAGTTGATTGAGTACTTAGATTTTGTGTATTCTGGTCAAGGGAATGTATCTCATATTTGTGAAGCATGCTAAGTATTTTACTTTGCACAAAAAACAAGATAGACCTTTCACAACCTACTATATGGATTTAAAAAGATTTATCATGAACTTAATGTTTTATTGCCTTTTAGTCCTGATGTGGAAGTTCAGAAGAATCAGGGAGAGCAAATGGCTGTTATAAGTTTGCTTTCTGGTGTTTCTTCCAGAGCTTGAGAATGCTAAATGCTAGATTTTTTTAGGCTTTGAGATTTCCTCTCTATGATACTTCTACAAGAGTACTTCATAAATAAAGCTCCCGCTCATATCAATCTAAGAATGGCACTCTTATAAGTTGTGGTAGTTGGAATTAGGTGGATGCCAAAAGAATAGAAGCGGTAGCAAAGCAGGGGAAACAAGGAATTGCAGTAAAAGTGCTAATAGTCACAATTAGAAGTCAGGAGGTTTTGTGTGCTATTATTATAAGGAGCACTATTATAGGAAACTTCAAAATAAGTTTCATAGAGCTTAGCTACTTGTTGTGGCTTCCACTTCATTTTCTCATAAGATTATTCTTGTTTCTAAATGTGAATTTACCCAATTCTCTCAGTACCTTAAACCGTAAAAAATTTATTATTCATCCTATCTGTGCTATCGCTGAGTTAAGTAAATCCATAACATGCCTTATTTTTCATCATCTAATTAGGTCACTGATTTTGGTGACACAAATATGACAAGTAATGTGAGTCTTTTTTCCACTTTCTAATCACAGACGACCTCCTCTAATGTTAGCTTAGTTGATGTGTCAGTTCTTGAATTTTTATCCAACTTTGTCCTTATTCAATCTCGATTTTTTAAGTCTAGCTCTATTTTTCTTTTAACTGACCTCATTAGTAAGCTCACTTCATGGGAAGAAAGCTTTCTATATGAAGTACTCTCTCAAAGGTGTCACATAGAGAGGAAATTTTAGAGTGAGTAAGAATTTGAGATTTTGTAGTTTCAAATTCTGGAATGAAGACTAGTAATGAAACTCGTAATAACCATTTTCTCTTGCTGAGGTTGCTCAACTTTTACATGAGGATTGAAAGACAGTGAAATATTGAGTTCTTCATAAATCCTTTTAAGATCTATAATGTAGGTTATGAGAGGCTTATTTTGTTTCTGTATACGATAAAATGCTTTGCACATCCCATAGGTATGAGAGGTATCACTTTTACCAGAGTACAGAAAATTTAATAATTCATCAACTCTTTAACAAATTCACAGTAATTAATCAAATGAATTGCCATATTGTTAATGGAGCTTTGTATCAACAAGAACAAGTGTGCTTTGTCCCTCATCCAAGCTTCTCTTGAATTATTTGTAAGTGAATATTGGTAAAATCATCCTTGTTTATACTTCTTAAAGAGACTTGAACTGTTTACTCCAATCCAAATAATTGGAACCATTAAGCTTACGTGCGTAGGTTCAATAATCTTTGTTATCACAGGAATCACATCAATCATTCCTGTTGACTTATTGTCCATCACCTTATAAGGGTAAAAAACTTCCAAATAATTGCAACTTTTTAGGCTTATGCTATGTTACCTTCTCGTCTTAGGAATCATGAAAGCTATTATGATTTATTATCTCTCATCTTATAAAGACAGCAAAACCAATGGAACCTATAGCCAAATGAAGCTAACAAATGACTAACAAACAGAACCTTAGCACCAATAATCAGAACACATGTAGCCGAAAGCCAAATAGAGCACCCACCACCCAAATCTGAAGAGAAGACCTGAAAAAGACTGGAGGGGAGATGTTTACACAGGAGGAAGAGATCGGAGTGGAAAACTCCGGCAGACGTGCCCTCTCATGCTGATGCATGAAAGAAGGCCAAATGATAAGGGTGGTGCTGAAACATGGCTCTGACATATCAGTGGCCCTACATAATTTAGCTGCTAATCAGCTCCAAACTATTCAACATTTGAAATTTTCAGATATTTTACAATCAAGATTTCGTCTATCTTACAAACTTGTTTTAAATTCTTTGAAATATCGTTGTATCATGCTGCATCTAGATTTTATCGGTTTGACAATTGTATTAGCAGGGAGCTTGACAGTCCTTAATATTCAGATCTATTGTTATTGTATCTACTTTTATCCATGTTTTATCTTTTCTATTTCCTTGAACATTAAAGTTTTGGTTCCAACTGGAGACCTCTGATCTTCATGGATTTAATTATGGGCCTTTGTCAATCAATCAAGTTCAGTATGCATGTAAAGTTAACAGCTTTATTCTAGCATGTCGCTGGCTACATAATTTGAATGGAAACATTGCCAGTGGGAAAAAAGCTTTCCTTTGGATGAGATTTTATATGTTGAAATGATTTCTTGTCAATTCTAATATAATTATACCTCCTGTTTCAGAGTCAAATTAGCTTTTCGAAAATACATTCATTACATTTTTAACTATTCACCCTTAGATTGCTTTTTCTTTTTGCATAATAGGTATATTGAATTTCATTGTTGGAGCCCTCATTATTCTTCAGAATACCATTGTTATAATATAATTTGAACAATGAGATTCTAAAGTTTCTTGTACTTGTTACAGGCATGTCTTCTTCAAGAGATGGCTAGGACCTACTCCTGCAATATCTTCTGCTTGTCATCAGAAGATGATATTTCAAGTGAGGTATTTCAAATTTGGGAGGACAATGGAGGAACTTTTATTCATGTAGTTTCCAGTTGCAGGCAGGACCTCTGTCAGAAAGGGAATGGTTCTGGCTGGTTGAAGGTTATAGTTGGTAAGCTTTACTAGTTGGTCATTAAAGGATAAGGATATAATAAACAAGAAAATATTTCTTACTACATTTGAAGGTATGCACTGCTCCTTAAGATATAATGAGGTATTAGTGATTTGTAATATTGTGGTCAACCAATTCGTAGATGATGATTTTTAATTCCATTTCCTCGTTCATGCTGCAACATGTGTAGTATCTTGTATTGATAACTGATTTGCTATACATTGATGGATGTAATAACCAATAAGCATAAGTTGTTATAATCTCCAAAAAATGAAATAAAAGATCTTTATCATTCTTAAGTTGATGGAATTAAGAGAAACAAATAAGTGCCATATTTTATCAAACCATCTCTGTTGTTTAAGTCTATGCTTTACCATCTTATATATCTGTTACCTATTTTACTGGATCTGCTGAAAGAAAACCATTCAATGGTGAGCCTCATTACCTTCCAGATCTGCGATTGTAATTGAGATCTCATCATTGTTCTTGAAATTACCTATCTCCTTCTATATGCTATTTGTTTAGGATGTAATATTTGGGAAATCTTGTCTTCACCAAGCTGTAGAAGTCTAGAAGATTAGTTCTCTGCTAAAATAAGTTGTATTTTCATCACAGATGCTGAATATGTTGTTGGAACTGGGATATCAAGCATGTTTATTGGCAAACTTGAAGAGCTGCCTTTGTTGATCTGCCATCTGAATAAGAAGGTATTTGTAGTTGTTCTGTTTAAATATGCCATCCTTTAGCTTTCTAGTTTCTGGGGGTTTGCATGTTAATTGAATTCATTTGTAATTTCTTTGAACATTAATATGAAATTTCATATAAAGATGCACATTACATAGTTTGACCGGAAGCTCTCAGATTCAAATTGACCTTGGACAGCTTATTATGGCAAATGTCTCAAATGTGTTGGGAACACGTGTGATATTATCACCTCTCGATTCTGAACCTCAATTCACCTGCACAAATAAATAATTATAAGATGCCTTTCCTAAATTTTTTTCTTGCTCAGTACAGCCCATGTAGATAATTCTTCCCATTTTTCTAATACCTGGTTCATTGTATCCCTGGATAGTGATCTGTTGTACCCAACAAACTTCTGAAAAGTTTAACCAATTTGTCTTTCTTTGCCGCACAGGCAATGGGTAAAGAGGTCTTAACAGTGGGCTACGTGATGAAGCCTTCTCGTGAAGAAGATTTTGCAAAGGTAATTGCAAAACAATGTTGTGGGAGTAATGAATGGTACTGTTATTCAATCAGCCACAGCTATAGTGGCCTCCTGTCTTTTTTGAGATGAAACTTGACTTGTTCAGTCATAGGTGCATTGTAAAGTTAGAACTGTGTAAATTACATCATTCTTTCTTGAGTTTTTGCTATGACATCCATTAATTCTTTTTCCCAGAATTGGAGATATCAACCACAAATATTGGTGTGATTGATCATTTTGTCCACAAAAGGTCTAGGCGATTAAGTTTTAAAAGGAGCTAGTAAAAAATTTCAAATTTGAAGATACACCCTTGACATCATACTTCAGACATCCATGCATGATTGCCTGAAACTGATGAATTAAATATCTGCACCATCCACTAGTATGTTGTCTTAGTCAGATGGACCCTTGACATAATAGCTTCAGACATCCATGCACAGTTGCCGGAAACTGATGAATTAAATATTTGCACCATCCACCAGTATGTTGTCCTGGTCATGTTTGCTGCTACATTGGCCTCCTTTCATATCATTATTAGTTAACCTAAGAGGTTCTGGAGTATAATGCTGTTCTTTAGCTTAAATTTTGGCACGAAACTTTTTATGTCAGTTGGTGAGTTTTTTAGCTTGTGCATTCTACTATAAGCAACATCTATGACTGTCTAGCCATGATAGCACAGGATTCACGAGCTTCTTACCAGAAATTAGAGATTCTTAATCACCTCTTGTTTTGCAGAGAGGTGCATTTCCTTTGTGTCCAACACAAAATGGATTGATCTTTTTGCCCCTAAATTATGAACTTCCTATATCACCTCAGTTGCAACTAGTTGATGCAGTTCTTCATAAGGCAACTGATGATATTTTGGCTGTTGACATTGATAGTTCTTCTGAATTTAGTGATAAAGTTACTTTTACAAGAAATCTACAGGAGCTGCAAAGGTAACTTTGATTTATTTTTTTAATATTAATAAGTATAAAATATATTATTTTATTTTATTTTTTTTAATTGTATAAAGAATCTGCCCATTTGTCGTTTGGAATCATTTCATGTAACATATCTGAACATGCTAGCATCACTGGAAGCCTACTAATCTGATTTTGATACATAACATATGTTTATGCATGATCTACATGTTGGTATATTCTAGCATGTCCTCTATATTGAAAGCATGATGATGGATGTACTTTCTCAATATATGGGTGCAGGGTTCCTCCGATGACTTTTCATGAATATGGTTCTTTGTGGATACCTGAGGGTCCAAGATCAATTTATAGAGTTTAATCTCTCTATATAAATGCAATTCTCGGAACTAAGTAGAATCTAAGGAAATTTGGAAAATGTCAGCTTATGTGCTATTTTAGAAAATATACTAGGTGCTTGGCTGTGGTGTTTAATGTGCTGTAGCCCTTTGCTATATCTTTTTCTTAACACATTATACTCACAGCGACGAATTTTAGTTTCTCTTGTTTTTTTTTTAATTTTTTGTAGATCATTAAATTTAACTGTGGGCCATAAAGATGTGGTGCTGTACTCTGTCCTGTTTTTCACAACCTAGTTCTTTTTGTATATTTTGCAAGTTACCAGAAGGAGCCACTGTTGATTAGAAATTTTCCACAAATGTGACGGAAGTAGAGGGGAACTTACATTTTATAGGGTCCAATCCCCAATTATATTTGTTATGATTTGAAACATTTTGGAAGACATACTTAGACTTATCCTTGCAGGTATATCAAATGCCAGCAAGATTGTTGTGTAATCGACCCATTTAACAACATTTTCCCTATATTAGATCGGCTGAAAATCCAGCAGATTCTTATTGGCTTGGAAACACAGAACGATCAAGGCCATTGCAAAATCAGGGGTCCGCATTTTCTCAAGGTCAATTATCATATATTACATCTATATTATGATGCAATAGAATTCACTGATTGAGAAAGAATCTATCAATGTTTTGTTTGCTAGTATTGGACTTGAATTGAGTCTAAATGCAACACGTATTATATTTCTTTCACACGCGTGTCACTATTAAAACATCAATACAAGAAAATGTATATCTTATTAGCTGAAGTTGTGAGGCCAATAGTCTTCTCCTTCTGTGATATTCTATGAGTTCTTACCACTAAAAAAATATTCTTTGAACATAATTTTGGGATAGGAACTATGCAATGAGATTTTAAACTGAGAGAAAACAATGAAACATTTTTCATGTTAATTTCTCTGTTCCCTTCTTTATTTGTAGCTTTAAATTTGGGTAAAAATTCTCTTCTTTCACATGTTCGTACATGAAGGATGAAGTATGCAGCTTTTGCTTCTTGTGGTGATATTGTTCTTCAATATAGAGATTGATCCTTTACATATTAGGCTGAGTCTGAGGTGACTCAGGGAGTAGTATTTTCCTGAACTACGCAAAAATACCTAATTGAAGTTAAGAAGATCTTTCTGTTTGTCCAAATTTTCCTTTTCTATGCAACTCACAATGGCATTGCTTATCTTCTTTTTCCATCCAATCATTAATTTGGTTTTGAGTTTCTTGTAGTGTCGACTTCTACAAAAGTAAAAAGTCATTTTCATTAATTAAAAGAAGAACAACCAGTAAGCTGCATATTCTTTTTAAAAAATTTCATGATAGTTTACTTACCTGCCAAATAATTGAAGTGATCATACTTTGATACAGCAATTGTTATAACTTCCATACTTTTTCCAGTAGTTACTTTTGATAATGCATTTCTGCTGCTTCAAAACAGAGCTTCAGGAAAGACGTAAAACAACACTCTTGGTTTTACCAATGTGGGATTCTTTAGATTCCAAAAGAAAGTTTGCAACGTGAGGTGTAGTATATAAAATTTGGTTACAAGAGTTTGAGAGTGCCACTAATCCAGATATCCTTGGAAATTCTGAAATCTACATGCTAAATAATGATGGCTATTTGTCGAATGAAAAAAGACAGGCAGCATAACACAGAACATTTTCTAGGAGTACTTTTGTTTTAGTTATAGTACCTGAAAGTAATGATCTCCCTGCTCTTTTAAATTTGTGAAGCTTTATCAGCATTTCAGTTATAGTTGAATCTCAGACTGCAGGTTGATAGCTTTGATGACCCCAATTTGGATCAAAGGCTAGCCGAAGCAAAGTTATCTCTTCCAACTATAGTGAAACCTCAGGTTGCCTGTGGTTTATCTGATGCTCACAGTATGGTATGCTTGTTTGACTAACCTTGAATTAATAATCAAATCTTTCTAAATCTTTAAAATTTTCTACTTCTCAGGAATAGAAGGATATACTGTATTATTTAATGCTATTAAATAATTCTTCCAGTGTGATGGTTTCATTCTTTATATGCAACTTTTGTCATTTTCCCTCCTTCAGCAATTTTCACATTTTGTCCTTGTGAAATAGATGCTGTTGTGTTATGAAACCTGCTTCCGCCTTAAGCCTTAAGTCGTGTAATCTCCAGAATATGTGACTTGAAATTGTTGTAAGCCATTGCCTTGGAAACCATTTAGTCCAAACCATTTAAGCCATTTTTAATTAGTCTGAGTTGTTGGCTAGTATTTGAATGGTTTTTCAACTCGACTGAGATTTGTATAATGAGTGATTAATGTCCTGATTTAATTTAGGGGAAGGTCACCATGATATCCAAACTGTGAAAAGGAAAGTGTAAAGAAATATAGCAGAGACGGAGATTATATTTTGTCAAGCAATTCTTTTATTCTACTTTCACTTTCCGACAAAGTGAACACCACAGCTTCTTCCCCTTTTCCTCTTTTCTTCTTCAAATCCTCTCCTATCTTCTTACTCTATCTTGGTTAACTGTCAACCTGCCTAAGTGTGAGGCCATGGCTCTCCTTTGCTAATTGCGCTACCTAGACTATCTAAAGTTTCTTTGCTAGGTGCATGATTAATTTCTGCTATTTGATTGTAAAATTAAAAGAGAATCCTTGCTGGTGCATATTTGGGGCTATTGCTCAGTAAGGGTGATGGAGCAATATAATCAAGAAAGCCATGATTCATTAACTTTTGGCTGCTGGGTTTATTAAAATATTGCCTTTATTATGTTGTTTCTGCTGCAGAGAATGGTGGAATAATTTTTTATTTTAGGTTCTGAGGTTTCTTGAACATGTTTAGAAGTTCTGAGGTCAGTTTTCTATATGAAGCTTTGATATATGTTGTTGCAGGCAATTGTTTTCAAGGTGGATCACTACAAGGATCTCAATGTCCCTCTTCCAGTGGTTGTGCAGGTTACAAAATTTGCATAAGTTGCTGAGATTGGTTAGATACTTAGATGAAGGTTCTTTACTTGTGATCTGATGTTAGTTTTGTTTGGTTAGTGAAGAGCAGATAAACTGTTTCTCATGTCCTCTTCATATGCATATCATTTTTAAGTAGTAATGCCAATAAAATAAGGTTTACTCATTCATAATAAAGTTGACAAGGGATGTTGGTTGTTCATACTGAGTACTGGTCTTGGCTGCTAATACTAAAATGGACAAGCTTGGTAAGGTTGGCGTAATATGATCACAATATTCTGGGTTTTGGTACGCCATGATAACTTTGTTTTGCAGTTCATCTACTGTATTATCTTCTGCTCGTTATATTGGCTCCCCCCTGAGAAGTGAAATGTGAAATGAAATTTATCTGCAGGAATATGTTGACCATTCATCTTTGATTTACAAATTTTATGCCTTGGGCAGCAAGATGTTTTATGCAGTCAAGAAGTCTATTCCCAATGCAGATACCTTAATGAACTTATTTGCAGAGAAGGAACTGGAACCTTTACACTTTGACAGGCATTGCACACTTCGCATTCCCCTCATCTTTTCTGTCACATGATTTGATACTCATTTTCTCCTATATGGCATTCAGAAAAATAATGAGAACTCTGTTTTGCAGCCTAAAGTCACTACCTGTTGCTAAGGAACAGGTCAATGCTGATAATCATCAGATGGATTTAGAGCTCGTTAATTATGCTGCAGATTGGCTCAGAAGAATGCTTGACCTTACTATATTTGGCTTTGATGTTGTTGTGAGTAACTGTTTGCATTCTGTGTTTATAACAATTATTCTTTTCCAATTGGTCATTGAATGAAAAGCATTACCTTTTCCAGATACTTCTTGTTAAATCTATAAAAAAGACGACAATAACTTGGGAAGTAATGAACGCAAGAAAATGTACATAAAAGAATCCCTTGGAGAGGGAAGTGCGGTGGAGTGGAGGGGCGGCCCTTATTATCTGTGGCATTATGTTCATAACGTATCATGTCTAATGTGTGACGCATGATCAGTTTTCTGAATTTAAATGAGACAAATGCTCTTCCCTTCAGTTAAAACTCAGGCAACGTCTTCCTGGTAACTTTTCATGCCTTTCCTAACATCACAGTAGCAGCAATACTGGTTTGAGCTTGTGATCGACCTACTTTGACTCTATACTGACCAGATGATGCCAGCTGTACACGGGTAGTTCACTTTTGTCAGTAACTTCAAGAAGCCCCGGCATTTCATTTCTTTATTAAAATTCCCATTTTTTTGGAAATAACTCTTAGGCTGTGATGCAGCTTAAGACCAAATTTCAGACCAACTAATAAATGGTCTCCAAGTCTTTAAGAAAAGCTGGAGTTCATTCATTCAGTAAGCTAAAAGGTGGCCACTTGAGGGTATTTAGAGAACATTAGTTTGTGAAATGCATTCCTTGTGACTTTTTATATAGCATCTTCTTAGTATTGAGGGAGCTCTGCTTTAGCAATATTACCCAAGTAACTTAATTTATAATGTCTTGCAAACATCAGAATTAGTAATACACCATGGTTTTCAGGCTGTGTTTCATCAAATAGCTTATTTTAGCCAATAACAGCATTTATGTCTCCATAATGCAACTGAGGCAAATAGGATGCCATTGCCCTGTGTCTTTTCACAATACCAATGCTAAACATGGATAAAGTAGTAATTTCATGATGGTTTTTAGATTGGGTTAGCCAAATCTACATTAAGTCTTTCTGCTGTTAAATCTTATAAATATCTATGCCTCACGTATCTGACCTACCTCCATCCAGTAGCATTCGATGCATCTAAAGCTTCCTGATGTTCTATTTACATTGTCTTTTCATTAGCAGGTTCAGGACGGGTCTGGCGACCATGTGATTGTGGATGTGAATTATCTGCCATCATTCAAGGAAGTTCCTGATGATGTTGCCATACCGGCCTTCTGGGATGCTCTCAAGGACAAGATAATAATTTCTACAAAGAGTAAACAAAGCTAGGAGGAAAAAATAAAAAGAAACTCTTAATTTTCTGTTTGATGCCACCCCATGGATTCAAAGAATTCTTTCCCCATCTCCTTTCCTTTGTTGTCTGACATTATTACATGTATGTTAGGTATGTAGTCTTGTGTTATTGTCAACCATAACTTAAGAGAATCCATTTTCTTTATACTCAATTTCTAATGGTAATTGGGTGGGTTTTTAATGGGTGATGGGTGAAAACAAGAAATTTAAATGGTTCGAGTTGAGCAAAGTAAGGTATTCTTCCAGTTTGGTTTGAGTTTGTTATCAAAATTAAATTTCTGTTTGTTTTGTTTTGTTTTCTTTTCTTTGAGCAAAATACGATATTTTTCAAGCTTGGTTTGATTTTTGGGATATGGGGAGATGAAAGAGGTTGCTAAAGTTTGTGAAGGTGACAAGCTATAGTCATGGATCAGCATTAAAATTACAAAATTGTAAAGGATGGAGAAACATTTGGAAAGTAACTGAATGATGAACACTTAGAGACCAACGAGGAGGTCAACTATGGGCTAAGCAATTGAAAATTTAAGCCTACACTTTAAAACATCCTTGAACACTATTATGCAACTCGCAGGGGATTGATGCATCCTATTGCTTGGTTTAGGGACAATTAGTTCGAAGTCAATAGGAATGTGGAATGTAAGTAATAGTTGGGAACTTAATTTGTACTTTGAATTTTTATTTTCAATTGGTATTACATTATTTCATATTAAATATTCTTATTATAAAATATTTCATACATGATGACAATTAATGTATGAAAATGCATGGCATAGGCATACTCATATCTAGAATATTAATAAATCAAAATGAAATTTTTATTAAAATATGTCGAGTGTTCTTTGACTAGTGACATCAATCTTACATATAAGTGTGCATTTATATGATCGAATCTAATAAATCTTCAAAGTACATGTCTATAAAATAAGAATTGAAAAAAAAAATTGGGAAATGAAAAGAGCCCCAACCTCCCCTTGGGAAGGAGGGGTAAGGAAGTGGGATGGTCTTATCTTACCCTCGCATGTCGAGAGGTCTACGAGGAAGAGCTAGCCTTGTCCAATCGTTGCAACCCTATTCTCAATACCCATTTTTTTCAAATCTATCAACTGTGTATGTCCTATTTTCTTGATTTCTGCATTTGAATAGGAGGGCTTTTCTTTCTTTCTTTTTCTTTTTTTTCCCACTTTTTACCACAGTTGTTACGACGAGGTTGCCCAATTGCTGCCTTGTCTTGCATCAATAATATTATTAGATCACAGAATATTTTTCTTTGTGTTTTTTGTTCTTCTGGTTTTTTGCTTTGTAGTGCAGCAGTAAATGTATCTTTTACATCGAAATTGAGAGACACTTCGATCCAATTCATGAAGTTATGGGCTCATTTGGTTTCATTTCAAAGCTCATTTTCATATTTTATACTATTCCAGAAATGAAACACATTACTTTGTACACTTTTTCACCCAATATTATTTTTATTTTCATTTTAAAAAAATATTTTTCAATAATTTATATATATATATATATATATATATATTTCTCTATTCCATTATGTCATAGGATTTAAATTGGGGCAAGTGAACTCCAAATACCGTAGGGTTTTCATTGAATTTCACCTCAAGTGGAGGATTTTAATTGGGGCAAAACAATAAATCTAACTTATTACATTCTTTTCATTAGAAGATGAGACTTTAATATTTTTACAAATTGAGGTCAAAGCTCTTCGTATTTGAACTTTAACTTAAACTCGAACTAC
>JACGDI010005819.1:428915-448513 GCA_014898725.1 Jacaranda copaia
CCCACCCCAACTCTTTTTTATTTCTCTTTTCTTTTTACTATAAAAAATAAAAATAAAAAGGCCCTACATTTTGCGTCCATCATTCAGGCAAGTTAAGCCCATGCGTGATCTCCGCATCTTCAAATGAATCCTCCTGATATTTTTTACAAGTTAATTGCCATAATACACTTTGGATCTGTTATTTTATTTTTTATTTTAACTTGATGTATATATATATATATATTAAGTTTACATATTTGATTATTTTAAATTATTTTTATAAAAAAATATTTAATGTACATTTTATATATTTATTAAATGAAATATAAAATTTAAATTGTAATAATACAAGCAAGCTGCATTACCTTAGTTCTAACAAATTATGGGTGACGACTTAACTACTTGGCAGCGACAATTTTAAGATAAGAAAATGACTAGATTGGAATTATTGAAAATTTATAACAAAATCATTTTATATGTGCACGTATAAATAAAGTTTGAGAAAAATGACTACCTCTGTAGTTCAAGTTTAGGTTGAAGTTCAAATACGAAGAGCTTTGACCTCAATTTGCAAAAATATTAAAGTCTCATCTTCTAATCACAAGAATATCATAAGTTAGATTTATTGTTGTACCCCAATTAAAGTCTTTCATTTGAGGTGAATATTCAACAAAAACCCTATGATATTTAGAGTTGAATTGCCCCAATTAAAACCCTATGAAACAATGAAATCGTGAGAAAATATATAAGTTATTAAAAAATATGTCCTAAAAATAAAAATAAAAATAATGTTTGAGTAAAATTATATAAAAATATTATGTATTTCATTTTTAGAACAATACAAATTGTGAAAATGGGCTTTGAAAATGAATCAAATGAGCCATTAACTTCATGAATAGTATCTAAGTGCCCATTTGTTTTTGTTTTCTAAGTTCCTTTGCTTTTCATTTTCTTTCGAAAATCAAAACAGAAAATTATTAATTTTTTCTTTATTTTCACATACATTTTCATTTTCAGCATATTTTTCCAAATACTAACATACACTCTTTCCATTTTCACTTTTTATTTTCTCCTACTCATATTTGCACAATTTTTAATACAAAAATATTATATTTTTCAATTATAACTCATTTTCAATTATGAATAATTATTACATTTTAAACAAAACTGTCAAACAACATCTCATTTTCAAAAATATATTTATAAACTAAGGGCCCGTTTGTTTCGTTTTTTGGACCCATTTTCATTTCTTGCTGAAAAATGAAAACAGAGAGCCATCAACTTCTCCTGTTTTTACAAATATTTTCATTCTCAAAATACCCTTCCGGACAAACTCTTAGGGCCCCTTTGGTTTCATTTTCTAGAGCCATTTTCATTTTTTAGTGAAAATATATAGTAAAAAGTTAGTTAGAAAAGATATTTTTGAAAATAAGATGTATTTGGATCTGTTATTTAAAATTGTAGGTTTATACATGTGTAAAAATAAGATGTACTTGGATATTGAGTGTTTTATATTAAAAATTGTGTAACTTTTGAATTTAAATTGATGATGTGATATGTAATTGTTTGAAAAAATAATTTTATGATTTGAATTTAAATTTATTGTAGTTTTTGCGGTGAATGTTGTTTGAGAAATATTGGGAAGATAAAAAAGTAGATATAGGTAATAATATGGAAAAAATATGTATGAAAATGGAGAGAGAATGTAAAAAGGAATGTTTTGAAAATGAAAATGCTTGGAAAAATGTTAAAAGTTGATAGTTTTCTATTTTCATTTTCAGGTAAAAATGAAAATGGGTGTACAAAATGAAACAAACGGGCTGTTACACACACTCTCTATTTTCACTATTCATCACTTTTCATTTTTTTTCCTACTCACGTTTGCACGGCTTTTAATATAAAAACAATATATTTTTCAAATACAACTTATTTCAATCCTACATAGTCATTATATTTTAAACAAAACATTCAAACAATATTTTGTTTTTAAAAATACTTTTACAACTTACTTATTATTATTCCTTTTCATTAAAAAATAAAAATGTCTCTAGAAAACAAGTCCAAACGGCCTATATCCTTTCACTGTTTCTTTTCACTGAAAAATGAAAGTATTTCAAGAAAACAAATCCAAACGGCCCTAAGTGTCTCTCAGTTTCTAAGTATGAAAGATACAATTATTGCTGCATTAGAAAGCAAAAACCAAAGAACAAAAAACACAAAGAAAAACATTCCGTAGTCTAATAGTATTATTGATGCAAGACAAGGCAGCAACCGGGCGACCTCGTTGTAACAACTGCGGTGAAAAAAAGCCCTACCATTCAAATGCAGAAATGAAGAAAATAGGACATACGTTGTCGATAGCGTTAAAAAAAATCAATATTGAGAAGAGGGTTGCAACGATTGGACAAGACTAGCTCTTCCTCGTAGGCCTCTCGCTGCGCGAGGATAAGATAAGACTACCCCACGTCCTTACCCCCGCTTCCCCCGGCGAGGTTGGGGCTCTTTTCATTTCCCAATCAGTTTTATTTTTTTATTTTTTTTATAGACATTTACTTTAAAGGCATATTTACTTTGAAGGATGAGCTAAGATGAAAGCTCATATTATGCCTTATTTGATATTTATTTTGAAGAATAAAAATCTTATAAAAACGTGTTGGTTTGTCACTATGTGGATGATTTGAGTTATGAGCCATCCACTTTTAAGGTAGGATGAAGGTGGGATGGTTTTATCACATATTTGGCGCCGCAATTTCAAATAATTTTTGGTTGCGACACCAATCAAACAATTTAAAATTAATTAAAAATATTAAATATAAAAAATATATTTATATTAAAATAATTGAAAAAAATTGATATATATAATTTGTGTAAAGATGTTGTATTGGAATTGAGAAAAAAATAAATTTTTAATGCTAAAAAAGAAGAAGAAATAATTGGATATTGTGTTGAAATGGAGAAAATTTGATTTCATTATGCTAAATAGAAAAATAATTTTACTATGGATACTTTAGTCTTTTATAATTTTATCCAAGTTTTATAATTTATTTTTATGTAAATATTCTCAATACAATAATTCAATTTGATCATTCATATCATCCCACAAGGTAAATATTCAATCAAAAATATAAAATTATCCTAATCTTATTTTTCATTCCTCATTTCATCATATCACTCTACATCACATATCACAAAATAAATGGGCCTTGAAGATTTATTATATTCAATCATATAAATTTATACTTATTCGTGAGATTAATGTCACTGGCCAAAGACCACTTGATATATTTTAATAAGGATTCCACTTTTGATTTGTTAATATTCATAATATTCTACTTCATTCAATGATTATACGATAAATAAAATATTTAATTTATAAATAAATATTTTAAAAAAATTAATATACTTAAGTATAATTAAAATAGAATAAAAGATTAAACATTGTATGAAACATAGGATTGAAGTGAATTTGTTGTCATCTCCTATATATTTAGAATAACAATCTTAATTGTTGCCTATGTCATGCATTCTCATATATTAATTGACATCATGTATGAAATATTTTATAATAAGAATGTTTAATATGAAATAATATAATGCCAATTAAAAATAAAAATTCACTTCCCGACTATTAATTTCACGATGAAGGAGGAGATTGGCGTTTGGGCAATTGATCTCTTCATCGGCCACCACTCATGTCAAAATATCTGGCAAACCCATAATTAAATTTTGGCATCGCTTTTTAAAAAACTTTGCTAAAATTCTATCCTTTTTTTTTATTTAAATATGAATATTTATAAAAATTTAAATTTCAAACATCACTCATAAAAATATGCTGAAGATACCATCGAATCAATTAATTACTTGACTATTCAAGTGATATTGTTATAGTGTTATTTGTTATTTAGTGCAAATATTTCAAACTCTTTTCTTAAAAAAATGGTATTGGTATCGTTTCTTAGATTTTTGAAATTAATTTTTCACACAAAATAGAAGAAGTGATTAAGAAAATTTAAAATTATATTTGTGAAATCAATGGGCTTGTTTGTTTGTAACTCCCAATAAATGTTTTAACTCCCAAAAATTAAATAAACAAATAATATATATTTTCAGCCCCACTTTTGAAATACAAAATTTATTTTTTAAAATATCATTACTATTCACACATCAACAAATTTCTCAATACTAACTATTTGTCATAAATTGTCCCATTCATATTATATATACACATACTATCACTCATTAATAGTTATACATATATATAAATACTTTTAAAATATTTATTTCATCTTATTAGCCTAACAAAAAAATTATTGATATAATATCTTATTTTTTCTCAAAATACAAACAAATAAATAATTTTTTCTCAATTCATTATTTTCCTATCACAAAAAACACATAAAACAATAATTACATTCCTCAATTCCACTTTTTAAAATTTATTTTTCAAAATTTTTTTGAAAGAATGACCCAATCCATATCCAGACAAAACTAATGTCATTTCTATTTTATTATTCAAAAAAAGTCCTGCATTAAAATGAGGGAAAGAATCTTAATACTTCCAAGGCCAATAAATTAAGATAGATAATCCCTTGCAAAATTATTTATAACAGTACTACTGTAATTTCGTGGGCCGCGGAGCACCGCATCCTGAAGAACATTAAGATCCAAACATATCCAAATAATACCAACAGCTCATCATATCACTTGATAGAAGCCACTCCAACAGTACTCCAACTCCCCCCTGTGCAAGTTAACCGTCCCGGCGTACGTTATTTGCTCTGTTACCCACAAACACACTCTCCTTCGGATGCTTATTCTGTCGCTGACAGTATTATTTTCTTCTCGCTCAAGTCAGAATGGAGTCTCGCGTGCTCACTGGCGCCACCATTCGCGGCCTCGCACTTCCGCCGAAGACGGCTGCCAGGCTGACCGGAAACTGCAGTTTCCCCAATGTGAGGCTCAGCGGAAAACTCAGCGAGGGCGGAAACTTGATATGGGGAAGGCAGCTCCGGCCAGCCATCCTGCTCGAAGCTTCGCCTGCAATCGCTTTTCCTCCCCTGACGAAGAGGGACAACATCCGGCTTCGACTCGCCGCTGCTTCTTCGCCGGCCGAAAGTAGTGATTCCGCCGGGTGAGGTCCGTTTTCATGGTATCCGATCAGTTAGCCCGATCCATTTTCGAGCTTTTGTTTTCCTCACCCACTTTTCTTCGCAGGGGTGCTAAGGTCGGGTTCTTGGAGAAATATCCGGCTCTTGTCACCGGGTTCTTCTTCTTCATGTGGTACGTCACGTGACCTTTCCTAACTTGCGCCGCATAAGCAGTAAATCATTTAACCGTCAACGGCTTTTCTTGAAATGACTTACTTACCCCTGATCCTTGCAGGTATTTCTTGAACGTGATTTTCAACATTATCAACAAGAAGATCTACAATTACTTCCCATATCCTTAGTAAGCATTTGTTAAAAATAAAAAATAAAATAAAATCATAGTACCAATACTTATAATCGGTTGATTGATTTTTATTCTAATCTTAGCTAAAACAATGTATGTTTGTCTCTGCAGTTTTGTGTCCGTTATACATTTGTTTGTTGGAGTTGTCTATTGCATGGTGAGCTGGGTCGTGGGCCTCCCCAAGCGAGCCGTAAGTGGCCTCCTCAAAGCTAGCCTTTATATTTTTAATTTCCTAACTTATCATAAATAAATTTATAATTAATTTGTAATTGACACTAAAAATTGATAGTTTTACTTATAAAATTAATTTAGTTAAATTGAATTAGATACTTTCATAACTTATCTTTTCTATGATCACTTTCTGGCTGATAGTTGTTCATTTATATATATATATATACATTTATTGATTTGTTTATGAATAAATATATAATTAATTTGTTGTGTCGAATGCATAAGGCTACGGTTGATAGTTAATCTTTATTGCTTGTAATTTTAAAATTATATTAGTTACAAAAAATTGTAGCTGCGATTGGGATTGTTCACAGATCAGTTTGGTTTGATTTGATTTGATTTTGGGAAAAATCTCAATCGAACCGTATTAATCGATTTTGGTATAAAACTAACCATTTGATTTGGTTCAATATGAAAAACCGAACCAAACCAAACTAATCAAATTCGGTTGGTTCGGTCCGGTTTTTCATTTTTTTCTTTTTCTTATTTCCATTGGGTTGGGCCATCGGTTAGGCTTGGGTGGAAGAGAAATAAGTAACAAGGTTAGGGTGTTTTCTATCAAAAAATATAAAAATAAGAGTATGATAGTATGTTAATATTATACTATCGGTTCGGTTTTGACTTTGCCATCCGAAAACTAAACCAAACCGTTTGGTTTTTTTGAATTTTAAACAAAAAAAAAACTAATTTAATTAGTTTTTGTTAATCAATTTTCAATTTTTTCAGCTAGTTTAATCAATTTTGTTCGGATTAATTTGGTTTTGAACACTCTTGACTACAATTTGAAATCAATTTCATAACAATTTTTTTATATCAGATAATTAAATTTTTGATGGCACAACTTTAGTGAGTAATTACACATTTGCGATTCATGATTTGTTTTTGTTTATCTAATATCTTCCCACATTAATGATTGTTCCACAATTTTCTTTTGTGTGCAGCCAATTGACTCAAACCTCTTAAAGGTGCTGATCCCAGTTGCTGTATGTCATGCCATAGGCCATGTAACTAGTAATGTTTCCTTTGCTGCAGTGGCTGTCTCCTTCACCCACACCATTAAAGGTGACAATCTTTTCTCACTGCGCATTTTCTTCTCATAAAATTGTATATTATTGTTATCTTTTGATTTTGGAATTAGCCCTTGAGCCTTTCTTCAACGCTGCGGCTTCACAATTCATACTTGGGCAGCAGATACCTTGGACATTATGGCTGTCTTTGGCTCCAGTTGTTATCGGTAAGCTGTGCTGTTCCTTTTCATGGTTCTCAGCATGATGTAGAGTTTAGCATTACAAGAAAATCACCCTTTTCACTAACGGAAAATTTATGACCGATAGAGTTTTATTACGATTCGAAGATAGTTACCGTAAATTTTTAATGCATTAAGAATGAATTCAGAAAATGAGCAAAAATATATTTTGGTAATGATACTTGTTACACATATAATAAGTTGTTTTAATATGAAAAGTCCATTATAAATTTCATAACTTTAAATATTGTGATCGAATGATTTTTTGATTAATGAATGAAAATCCATCACAACATAAATTTTATGACGAATTTTATTTTCTTCACAAAACTAATCATAAAAGAAGCATATACTGATGATTTGTGAAATTAATTTGTTACGAAATCATTTTTTTGTGACAAATTTCATTAACTTTGAGATGAATTTTTCTATTGGCGAACCGGTGTTTTCTTGTAACATAGTTTTAGAAGGATGATTCTATAGAGCCGATTGCCTGCATTTAGACCAAAACTAATCTTGTAGTTTTAACATTGGACTAAAATGCAGGTGTTTCAATGGCATCACTGACTGAGCTGTCTTTCAACTGGACGGGCTTTGTCAGCGCTATGATTTCCAACGTCTCGTTCACTTACAGGAGCATATACTCAAAGAAAGCGATGGTTAAGTGATGGCCTTTGCTCGATTACCATCTAATTGTTTAGATCACATATTCAAAGATTTTTCCTGTTGTTTTTCACCAATGAATGCTTTCTTGCAGACGGACATGGATAGCACCAACTTGTACGCCTATATTTCAATTATCGCCCTCATCGTCTGCATTCCTCCTGCCATAATTGTGAGTCTGTGCTGATAAACTGGAGTGTTTTCTGGTGTCTTCTGTCCATTTTCGTATTCTTTTAACCTCATTTACTCAATCACACAGCTTGAAGGACCTCAACTGATAAAGCATGGCTTTAACGATGCAATTGCTAAAGTTGGTTTGACAAAGTTCATTACTGATCTTTTCTGGGTGGGACTGTTTTACCACCTCTACAATCAGGTATTCATGTTTATTTCTTAAGCTTATAAATGCTTGATTTAAATCCTAAACGCCATCATTAAATGATTAATGATGTTTTGCACAAAACAAGCTGAGGATTAGGAAACTGATCAATTTCTCTTCTTTTCTCCTCAGCTGGCAACCAACACCCTTGAGAGAGTGGCGCCACTAACTCATGCTGTTGGAAATGTGTTGAAACGTGTTTTTGTGATCGGCTTCTCAATCTTGGTCTTTGGTAAATATATTTTACCTGACTCTTGATATGTATATTATTCATATATACGCACTCTAGAAGTTCGTTAAATTCAAATGCTCGACTTCATACATAAAATCTCATAATATGAGACTAATATTATTGGGCCAAAGACCACTCAACTGCCCGACTCTTAACTTTGGGACATGGATGTTAAAGAGGTGGTAAGATATTTAACTATGGATTTAAACTTCGCAGGTAACAAGATTTCATTACAAACTGGCATTGGTACTTGCATTGCGATAGCTGGAGTCGCAATCTACTCACTCATCAAGGCCAATATGGAAGAAGAGAAACGAGTAAGTACAAATGTTCATAATACTTACAGTTGTGGTTGATTTGCCATGCATAGAAAACCTGAGCTGGTCATGGCCAATTATAGTGTATAAACAAAAAAAATTCGGTAGAATCTAATATGTTTTGGATGATAACCCAATTCATCATGAAATATAGAAGTCTAGTTGTGCTGAGGTATTATCCGATCGACATACATTGATAAAAAGTTTTGTCCTAAAAAAACATAATGGGAGGACAACTTTATAACACCTTGTAAACTGTGTTAGAACTCTTTGCTCTTCTCATGTGTAATAAAACTGTATCCATCATAACTATCAAGCAAGCAACATGGTAAGAGTCACATAGTTTATTATTCCCATGGACTATGTGAATCACACAAAACGTCAACCGACTTTATGTTGGTGGGCCAATAACTTTATATGGTTGAATTTCATGTTGATGGTGAATTTGATCATCATCAATACTGACCCTATTAATATTGTCGATAGTTTGATAAATTAATGTTCTCGTCCTTCAGTCCCATATAAAAATACTTGATTTTTCATAGAAAATGAACAATGAATTCCCTAATGAACTGAGATCCAATTACCATATCCGTTCACACATAAATTGATATAGCGAGTTTTACTTAGCTTTGTTTGTTTTCTTGTTTGCTTCGGTATAAACTATATAAATCCAAAGCCTCTAATAAAATGAATGTTTTCCTTTTTTACTAAGCCGACATGAAACTGTTTTGACAGCGCAAATGATAGCAGCGCGAGTGCTGATGCTCGCACGGACATGGAAGCAAAATCAGTCGACGTTGCATTTCAAGAAACAAACGAGCAATCTGAGCTGAACTTCTTTCCTCATTGTGAAATGAGTTTCTTCAATCAAATTTTTTCCCTTAATTTGTTTAAAGTTCTGGAGTTCGTTGATTCTAATAACTTTGAGATGATTTTAATAATTTTACGATTCCTCGTTTGTGGGCAACATTCTGATCAAAAGCTTTGAGGGAGTGTCATCACAAGTTATGAGGGTCAAATATGTGAATAGTACTGTGTTTTTCGTTCAATGCCGTTGTTTTTTTCCTCGTCCGATGTTCTGATTCTGGGGTTATTAATATCTGCTCCATTCGTAGCTTCTGTGTTGTCTTTGAGATACGGTGAAAACTTGAGTTGGAGGGGCGTTATCGTCACTTTGGATAATCTATTTCATTTCCTATCTCTTCTTCTATCCCAATTTGTTGTATTTATGTCAAGTGTAGTTGATTCTCAATTAATTATTTTTATAAAAAAATATTTAATAGACGTGTTATATATTCATGAAATAGAATGGAAGATGGAATAGAAAATGAAATAGAAGATTTAATCCGTGTTACCATTGGCTTCTTGAAGTTAATTTGCATATTTATCTTTTAATTAATTAGATTGACCATGAATTCATGACATGACTTATTTTGTCAAATAAAGTTAAATTTATTCAAGTTATGGTTATAGCATCAGGTGCTATTGGTCAATTGGTCGAGAAGTACTGATTGCACATGTTATATTTTAATTTTATGTCGTGTCACGTCCATGCATGGATAAATTTAATTTAATTTATCATATTATTAATGATGTAATATGGTGTAATTGTCACTTTAACAATACAAGAGGTCTTTCTTTTTTACATAATATAAATATGAAGTTTGAAATTCAAATCTAAGTCAGTGATTGTTTGTGGATATTTTTCACATTCAAATCGTGAGACATATTTCAAATTTGAAGGCAAATGGTTGGAAAACAATTTCTTCACTTTTTTTCAATAATGGAGTGGACACCTCTCTCTCTCTCTCTCTCTCTCTCTCTCTCTCTCTCTCTCTCTCTCTCATATCCCAAATTCCCAATTTGAGTCACTCTTATATCCCAATTTTGGAATTAAATATTTAATTAATTTTTTTTAGGATTTTGTTAAAAATTTCTGATTTAATTATTAAATAAATTTAAGCTATTTAATACAAGTATTTTTTTGTCTTTATTATATTAATTTGATCTTTATCATAAATTAATTTTAGACAACACAATTTTTTGATTTCGTAATTATTAAAAAAATTTAAAAATCTCCAACAAACTGGATGAATTGAAAATATTGTGGAGATTGATTTAACGAAAAAAAGTAATTTGTGCTAGACCTACTTCGAAATTACCAAATTAATAAATGTCTTATTTTTTAAATTAAAAAATTGATTTATTAAATTTATAAACTATTTATAACCAGATTAATTGAAACATTATGAAATTGATTGATTGAGAATATAATATTCATTGTTGCATACATACTATTAAATTAGTGAATGAATATATATAATATATTTTAAAATTAAAAAAATCTATGTATTAAATTTATAATTTAATTCTACCAAAATATTTTTTTTGTAACATTAAATTAAAGAAAAAGGAAAAATAACAAATTTAACAGCACTTCTTTTAGACTATACACAATTTTTTTGTATTATTTTTGAAATTATATTTTATAATTTTTTTAACTATTAAAATTCCAAACAAAACCAAAAACCATAACTCACAAAATAATAACCATATCTAATACAAATATCTTAACAATATTTCAAAAACAACCTCATAACCAATCACAATCTCAAATTACATTAACTCATCACATCGTTATAATCATTAGACTTTATCTTACAATCAATTACAAATTCATCTCCCTTTCTCATACATCTTAAATACCAAAACATTCTCAAAATATCTAAAACATAAATACATGAAAACATCCTTACAAGCAATCACAGTAAGGTTGTGATTGCTTGTGCTCTCATTTCTCATTTCTTAAAGAAAATATTGTGATTTTTTTGTTTATAAAATTGGAATTTTTTTATGAGGGAGTGATTGTTTGTGAGATAAAAGTATAATAATTACAGTTGATGTGACGTGTAAGAGTTATGAGATGGTGATTGTTTATGAGAAAAAGTTGTGAGAAGATGTTTGGTCGTAAGATTTTGTTTGAAAAAATTTTAAGAGATGGTAATTAATTATGTGTTTTTTTAGGTAAAGAATATTATATATTATTGTATACATTGTTGTAGAATAAATTAATATTAATTTAATATTATCTAAAATATCCCACACTATATAATGAAATTTAATATTGAATTAATTGAATAATTTGTTTTATTAATGTTTTAAATAATTTAAAGTGTAAATAACATTACGCCTTTATATAATAAAATATTGAGAAATTAAATCAAATTTAAAATATTAAATTATATATTTACATAATTATATTATAAAATAATTTATCTTTAAATATTAAAATATAACTGTGACTAATTATAATATGAAATTTTTTTATTTAAATATTAAAAAATAATGTTGACATATAATTGTAAAATATGAAAATAATTTTCTATAAACAATGTAACATACAATACTTTAATTTTATTATACAGATAATAATTTTTAATAGTAAAATACATATTAAAACTAGCATATATAATATATTTATTATTTTACTATTGAGTAAATTTATATAAATATTATATAACATTGTTTATCTATATATATTCTTTACAATAAATTAACATTAATGAAATATAATCTAAAATATCCCGTATTATATCATAATAAAATTTAATATAAAAATTATTTTATTAACATTTAAAAAAATTAAAATGTAAATAAAATTACACACCTTTATACAATTAAATATTTATAAATGGAATTAATTTTTAAATATTAAATTATATTTATAAATAATTATATTGTGAAACAGTTAATACTTGAATATTAAAATATTAAGTGCAACTAATTATAATTTAAAAATAATTTCATTTCAATTATAAAAAATAATGTGGAAATATAATTGTAAATTATGAAAATAATTTTATGCAAACAATGTATATATGTATACTTTAATTTTATTATGCACATAATTATTTTTAATATTAAAATATATATTAATACACCTATTTATTATTTACTGTAGAGTAATTATATACAAACAAATACATTGACACTTAAATTTATATATATACTTATCTATATTATTAAATGCATAATGTATGTTTATGTAATTTGACAACTCAAAAGATAACTTTCAAGATTTTCTCAAAGATTCCCTCAAAATTTCAGGAAATTTGAAGAAGAAATCTCGCGTAGAAAATCGCAAACCTTTCTGGGGAAAAGCAAAGATGGGGAAGAATCGGTAAGGAGGAGAAAACATAGCCCCAAGAAACATATTGCCGATTACATGTTTTCAAGAAAAACGTCTTTGGAGGGTGGCTTGTGAGAGAAAATCATAAGCAAATGTACGTGTGTATGTAAATAAAAAATTAAAAAATAAAAACACAAAACAAGCATGACTAACTATGTGGATGCATTAGTATTCTCCAAATAAAGTCAAACAAATTCAAGGGAATGTAAATATTTTTATATTACATATGGAGATATATGTTTTGGGTGAATGATATTATTTTTATATTTATAGATGTGAGGATTAGATTCAAAATCTAATGAATTCTTGATGTGCCTGTACTTATAAATAAATAAAAAAATTATTGGGGGCTATTGCCGATTGATCAATTAATTTAATAATATTTTGTCTCACACTAATATGTATTAAGTTCAAAATTAAAATACTACCGAACTTAAAGTGTATTCGTGTGCGTATATAAAGCACATCTCCCTTAATGGGAAATGGTGTCGGACCTATTGGTTCGGAGGCCCGCATGAGGAAAAGTCCAATCCTAATATCAGGCCCATTAATTGTGGAAGCCCACAAATTGAAAAGCGCAGTAAGCTACACGTTCCGATGGTTACAGTCAAGCCGTGAAACATAAGATTAAAAGTCAAGAAACCTGAAAGTACCAAAAACACCCAGAAAGCTCTCCAGCTTATGGCGCCCAAAACAAATATAGGAAAACAGATTAAACACAAAAACAAAAACGAAAAAAGGTTAAAAAGAAAATATTCAAGCGCAAAACAAAGTCTCGAGAGTAAAGTCAAGTATAAAAATCTTACTAAGGCTCTGTTTGTTTTGATTTTTTAGAGAAAATCTAAACATGGAATTTGATAGAACCAAGAACGAGATAGACTACTCCTATTACAATTACAACTGTTGTTCTTGGATTGCTTTTAATTTCACCACTTTATTGTTATTATTATTTGTATTATTATTAGTTCAACTCTGGATCTCAATTGCTCCTTTTGTTTTCTTGTCATTCTCTCTATGTCCACATTCCCATTTGCAATCGCACCTCTCTACACAAATATACCTTTCCTTTCTTATATGTTATTGTTTTATGCACGTCGGTTGCCCCTCAGATTCCTCTTTATTTGGGTTTCTTTCCTATAGCGATTGAGAGAAGAATTTTAGTGTTTCATTATTCAAGCCCGGGTTTTGCTTTTTGGGAAAATTTGGTTTTCGAGGTTCTTGTGCGGAGGATTGATCCAGAATGGAGGCGGGTTCTGAAGAAGAGATCAACAGGAATAAGGACCAGGCCCCGGCAGAGGGCTCCAAGAGGCCTAAGCGTCAGATGAAGACGCCGTTTCAACTGGAAGTTCTCGAGAAAACCTATGCAAGTATGTGCGTGTGTTTTTTGTTTAAGGGATATGTTTTGGTGTGTATTTTTTGAATTTATGGGGTTTTTTGAATAATCTGTTTGTATGTTATGTGCCTGGAATTGATATATTTGTGTTAGTTTGTTGGTGATTTTTGTTGATGTTTGGGTCTAATATTAGATGAAGGTGTGGAATTGTCGGCGGAATTTGAATAAATTGCAATTTCAAGTGTTTGAGAAAATCTATGCAATTGTGTTTGTCCATGTGTGCTTTTGTCTTGAAATCTATGTAAATGGATCTTTTTTTGGTTTGTTTTTTTAATGAGTAATCCTGTGATTGGGTCTGTTTGTTTGCCATTGGTATGTATATGTTAGGATGTTGGTGATTTCTGCTTTATTTGAATTCTTATGTTAGATGAAGATTTGTAATTGAGTGTGTGGAATTTTTTGGTCTTTATTTCTTGCACAGTTTAATTGATGATGTTGGATTTCTGGTGGATTATGAACCAATGGCAGTTGACTGAGATGTTTCTCTGACCATTTATGTAGTGACTGTACTGATTGTTCCTATGTAAAATTTATTTTTGAGTGATAGCATTTCTTTTTCATTTTCTTTTGTCATTCTTTTATGCAGCGGATATGTACCCATCCGAGGAAACTCGTGCAGAACTGTCGAAGAAATTAGATTTAACTGACCGACAATTGCAGATGTGGTTTTGTCATAGGAGATTGAAGGATAAGAAGGAGGCAGGGAGCATGGCAGCCATGAAGCCTCGCACTGCTGGTAAAGTTGGGAGGGGTATGAATGAATCCTTGAGAGAGGAATTGATGGCTTCTGAGCCTGGCAGTGGACATGGCTCTGGGTTGAGGTCTGAGTCCAGCTCAGATTCAGGATCAGGATCAGGATCAGGTTCCAGTCAATTTGATAATGGAGATTATATGCCAATAAGGCATTTTGAGTCACCTAGGACAATCATGGAGCGTAAGGTGATAGCTTGTGTGGAGGCTCAGTTGGGAGAGCCATTAAGGGAAGATGGCCCAATTCTTGGGATGGAGTTTGATGAACTGCCTCCTGGTGCATTTGGTGCACCTATAGGTACGCATTTTCTCCTGTTATTGAGCATTCTTGAATGCGGACTTGGTAGTTTGATATCAATCCTAGTTAATTTTACCTGCTGCTTTTTACTTTTATGACAAGGAGCCTCTTTCAAGAAAAAATAACAAAGAAAATATCTTGATAATTTTGCACCTCTTGTAAGAGCATCTCATTGTTGCTTAAGTTGCGTGTTTATTTTAATCAAGTTATCATAAAAAACTGAAAAATTACATGATGACGAAATCTTTTTCCGGTGCAAAGTATTTAGGTGATGTTTAGATATGAATTATATGTTTCGGATGATGTGTTTTGAGAGAATGAGTTTTGCGAGTGGGGTTGGGGAATGTGATATATGTTTGTTTATGTTTTGGGAATAGTAAGAAAATTATTTTAGAGAATTTTGGTATGTTTGTTTATATTTTGGAAGGAGACAAATTCTAATGTAGTAGTCAAATCATTACTATTTTGTTGGGTTTTTGAGGTGAAAATGGAATTGAGTAATTTTTTTTATTGTTAGAATAATAGTAAAATATGTATGATATATATAATATGTACGTATATATTGAAAAATTGGGAAGTTTTGGGAATAATGAAAGATAGAAGAGGGTGTTTTGGGAAATTTAATTTGGTATTTTGAAGGGAAATTGTTTTTATATGTTTGTTTATATTTTGAGAAAACAAAATTGTTTTCCCAAAGTGTAACCAAACATAGCCTTAAATTGTTGAAGAAGCTGAATTTCGTGGATGAATTCAATGTGAGTTAAATAACAATGGTATATACTGTGAGTAGATTTGGGCTTCAGCAGAGGTTTTGTACTTCTGTTTTCTCTTTCTCAAGTTGCATTATGAGTTTGCTCAAAAAATTCTGTCTTGTAAATTACTAACATTTCTCAATGTTGCTGATAAAACAGTGCCGACAGAGCAGAAAGACAGATACAGACATTCTTATGATAGCAAGTTATATGGACAATATGATTTGAGGCATATCAAAGTTGGTTCTCTATCTTTTATATGATTCATATTATATTTAAATTGCACAATATGCATAATGATTGCCGTTGGTGGTTGATGGAGGGATTGCAAAAATCAGATCACTTATTTCCTTTTTGATGGACAACGTTTTCTTTTCCATTATGAACTCCGAAAATAGCGTGATGATTGTTCTATTTGTTATTGGAATACTTATAGTACGTCTACAAGAATGCTTTAGTTCATTTGTTGACTAGTAGTGAAACAGTAATGTTTTAGTTTTATTGGGTTACTTTAGTCATGTAAAAATAACTCCTCTCCCCTACAAAAATAATATAAAATAAAGGAAAATTTACTAAAAACCCCTTCAAATAATTTTTTATATCTACCCATAAAATAATTTTTCTATCCAGCATACCCATTTCTCAAATTTTTTATTCCAAAAAGTCCAACTATTTTAACTCTATTTTTGGACAAAATTACTGGTGAATATGTCACATTAGAAATTTTTTTATTTATCGAAATTATTTCTTTTTAACTCTCTTTGTAGCAAATATTAGAACAGTTATCTATGAATTTTCAAAAACTTTAGTTCTTTTGTTTAGTTCACTTGATTTTAGAACTTATAAGTATTTCTATTGTAATTCATATATATGTATATATTTAAAAATTTTAAAAATATATTTCTTCAAAACTTTTAGTTTATTAAACTTGAAATCATCATTGATAGAAATTAATTTAAAAAACTAAAGAAAATGTTCTATTAAAAAAGTTAATTCATAAAGTTTCTAAATTTAATAAGTTAAGGATAATTTAAAGAATTTAATAAATTAAGGGTGATTGAGTAAACAAATTAGTTTTGGGTCTGTTGGAGTGAAAAGTTGATGGAATGGGTTGAGCATGAAAAATATTTTATTGGCCATTTTAGATATAAAAATATATTTGAAGGAGTTTTTAGTAATTTTTCCTAAAATAAAAATGAAGGAAAACTATGGGAAAAAGAGTAAAAGAAAAATTTCTCTCAGTAAATACCTAAGTAGCTTTACTGATAAAAGGCATGTGTTCCCGCTCCATGACTGACTAAATCATCCATTTCAATCAAATAAACAAATCATTGAACTTTAGACATTTTGATTCTCAGGCCGCATCCTCTGATCCTCTTGAAGCCATGGAGCCTAAAGTTAGGTCTGATGCATATGGGCATGCTACAGCACATTACTTGTACAACTTACCTGTTGATGCTCCTACCACAAAAAGTTTGTCCATTATGCATCGAAATGGGCATGCAGCCAAGGAATACGGTGTTGAGGGTCAGGCATCAAGTGTGGATGTACTGTCTCTGTCTCACCCTGGCAGGCAGGTTCAACTTTCCTCATCTCCAAGGAATATGGACCTCAATCTGCACCACGAAGATAATCTGCATGTAGAGAGGAAACGCAAGGTACTTTTCAGATAGTGAATTTTGTGTGGCCGTATTTCAGTACTTCTTCTCTACTGCAATTTCATTGTTAATTCTTCTTGTAGAGTGATGAAGCTCAAATTGGACGAGATGTTGAAGCCCATGAAAAGAAGATTCGGAAAGAACTTGATAAACAAGATCTTTTAAGGCGAAAGGTTTGGACATTGTAGTCTTGTATTTGATGGTTCGTTAATTTTGAATTTAACCGCCCATAACAGATAGGATAAAAGATACTTTTTGCTGAATCTGACACTGGCATGGTTTTTCTCTTTTCCTCAGAGGGAGGAGCAAATGAGAAAAGAAATGGAGAGGCAGGACCGTGAAAAACGGAAGGAAGAACAACGGTTGATGCGGGAACAGCAGAGGCAGGAGGAGAAATTTCAGCGTGAGGAACGGCGTGAAATGGAACGGAGGGAGAAATTTATGCAGAGGGAGCTTTTGCAGGTATGCTTAAATCTGATGGCTTATTTTTGACAAGAAGTTTTACAGATTTGGTTAGTAAATTAATGCAATTCTGCTTTATTTTACTGGGTCTCCAGGCAGAGAAGAGGAAACAAAAGGAGGAGCGTCGCAAAGAGAAGGAAGCATCAAGACAGAAGGCTGCGGTGGAGAGAGCAACAGCACGGAGAATTGCTAAAGAGTCCATGGAGCTAATAGAGGATGAGCGTCTGGAGCTAATGGAATTGGCTGCTTCAAGCAAGGGATTACCTTCAATTATGTCTCTTGATTATGACACTTTGCAAAATCTTGAGTCATTCCGAGGTTAGCATTGCTTGCCAGTTGCCATGAGTATGAATAAAATCTAAATAACGATCCTGGCAGCATATCTAGAACCCTTCTCTTTGTTTTGTATTTGCATTTTTCAAACAACTGGGAACATAGGATCACTTTTTGTGCTTATTCTCTTTGTTTGGCATCTTCAAAGCATTAGGAATTTGCATCTTTTCAAAGCTTAACTCAACTGGCAAAGCCTCATCTCATACTTGTTTGGAATTGGCAGAGTAAGTCCTCATTCTTGCTTTATCAAAGGCTCTCTCCAAAGTTAAGCCCAAACTATTAGATGTTTCTAAAATTGAAACAATTCTAATTTGGTGAATATGCTAGATGTTGAGGGAGAAATTTGGTTATAACCAGATGAAATTACTGCATGTTACTGGTTCGTGGTCCAAATATTGGAGTATTGTACACTGTACAGGCATCAGTTAAATCTTTCTTCTGTGTTTACCCATTTCCCCCAATAATTTGAGGTGATCATGGTGTTTTTATCCTAATAACACAAAGAGACAATTCATCGTCACTTGTCAGTCATATTTCCCGCTTTTTCTCCACATTTTATATTATTAACTAGATAAAAGGTTATGCTATGTTAAGGATTATGTATTTGTCCTGAACATCAAAAAATGTATAACCTATACCTTTTTGTCAAGTTCTTTCATTCTTTCAGCAAGTTTTTCACGAATTATATTCAGTTACCATTTTGGTCTGATTTAGATGCCCAAAGTTTAGTACTGAGTGAAACTTTCTGCAATTCAGAGGCTTTGTGTGAATTCCCTCCGAAGTCTGTGCAATTGAGAATGCCTTTTGCTATTCAACCTTGGATTGATTCAGAGGAAAATGTTGGGAACCTCCTGATGGTATGCATTGTGATTTTTTCCTTCTTCCAGTTCTCTTTTATCCTGTTTTCTTGTCAAGAAATTGAAGGAGTTTCTGCTTCCAGCAAATCATATGTTCTTCAAAGTTTGAAATGGTGATTTTTGTTTCAGGTTTGGAAGTTCTGCATCACATTTGCTGATGTTCTTGGGCTCTGGCCTTTTACTCTTGATGAATTCATGCAGGCTTTCCATGACTATGTGAGTTTTTTTGGATGCCTTTTTGGATTTTTTATAACTCAAAGCTCTATGATACCCTTTTATCTTTGCCCTTTTCTCTTCTTTTCCTTGTAAGAAAAATTATATGACCTTTTTAGCTTGTCCTTTTCCATTATGGAGAAAACAAAGAGTGTAAAACATTCTTCCTTTCTATTCACTTGTTCTGGTGTA
>JACGDI010005819.1:448560-462069 GCA_014898725.1 Jacaranda copaia
CCCCCCCCCCCACCCAAAAGAGGTTCCAGAACTTTTGCAGTGTTTTTCCCAATCTTAAGTATCAATGCAGCTTTTTTCTTAACAGGATTCAAGGCTGCTTGGTGAGATACACATTGCTCTTCTAAAACTCATTATAAAAGATATTGAAGATGTTGTGAGAATGCCTTCAGGTGGACCAGGCACCAACCAATATACTGCTGTTAATCCTGAAGGTGGACATCCTCATATTGTTGAAGGGGTAATTATTCCATTTCCATAACTTCAATTGCTTTGTGTAGAATATGTTATGTCTGCTGTATTTGTGTTCATTTCCAATTATTATACAGGCATATGTGTGGGGTTTCGACATACGTAACTGGCAGAAGCACTTAAATCCACTGACTTGGCCTGAAATATTAAGGCAATTTTCACTCTCTGCGGGATTTGGGCCACAGTTGAAGAAAAAGAGCATTGATCATGTTTGTTCAAATGATAATAATGAGGTATGTCTTTCTTTGCTTCTTTGGCCCAATATGCTTTTCATCTACTTGGGTTCATCTTTTCTGGAACTGCATGCGTATCTGATACACTAGTTTGAGGAAATGTAAATAATAAGGTTTAACCAAAAGTGGTGGCACTCAGAGCCACAATGGCGGACTGTTGAAATGATAACTGTTTCACTGGGATAAGAGGCTGTGTTATTTTTCAGAGTAAAGGTTGTGAAGACATTGTGTCCACTCTGCGAAATGGTTCAGCAGCTGAGAATGCAGTTGCAATTATGCAAGAGAAAGGATTCTCCCTCCAGCGCAGATCAAGGCACCGGTTGACACCTGGAACTGTAAAATTTGCTGCATATCATGTTCTTGCTCTTGAAGGAAGCAAAGGGCTGAATGTTATTGAGCTTGCGGAGAAGATTCAGGTAACTAATAACTAATGGTTTGTAGGCTATTTTACTACTTCTCCTATCTAATTTTGTTTATGTTGTAGAAATCAGGGCTTCGTGACCTGACTACTAGCAAGACTCCGGAAGCTTCGATATCTGTTGCCTTGTCAAGGGATCCAATACTTTTTGAAAGGATTGCTCCGTCTACATATTGTGTACGCCCGGCTTTTAGAAAGGATCCTGCTGATGCTGAATCAATAATTGCTGCAGCCAAAGAGAAGATAGAGAGATATGCAAATGGTTTTCTCGCTGGTCAAAATGCAGATGAGGAAGAAAGAGATGATTCAGACAGTGATGTTGCGGAGGGTGCAGAAGTTGATGTATTGGCAACTCCATCTGATGTAAACAAAAGCAATGAACATGAGGTTGGCTCCTTTTCTGGGAATGCTAAGGACAAAAGCCTTTATGGCAATAGTCTGCAAAATGGAGTTGGTGGCATTGGTAAGCATTTCACGTGTTTACTTGCCTGTTAATTTTGTTAATTTGATGGTATATTAGAGGGCCTGTTAGTGATCAAAGGATTGACATTCTTTCTGAAGATATTGTGGAGGGTATTCCTGATCAAGATGATGAGATTGGTGAAAGAAGATCAGGTGAGTCCTGGGTCCAAGGACTCACTGAAGGAGAATATTCTGATCTGTCTGTTGAGGAGCGTCTCAAAGCCCTTGTGGCCTTAATTGGTATTGCAAATGAAGGGAACTTGATCCGTGTGACTCTTGAGGTCTGGTTTTCTGATATTTATTAAAAGAAAATATGACTTAGAGCTTCTACTCCTGTTTTCTGACGAATGAAGTTTTGTTGCAGGATCGGCAGGATGCTGCAATTGCTCTTAAGAAACAGATGGTTTCAGAAGCACAACTAGGTAAAAGGCGAATGAGAGATGGGACTAATACTAAGTTGTATGGTTCAGCTTTTAATGCTATTCCAGAGGGTGGTCTGAGTCCATTGGTTGTTACTGAAAACAAATTCTATGATACACCAACCACCACTTCAGGGAAGCATGAGCCTTCTATTGTGGCAGGGGATGTCAATTATGCTGTTGATAATCCAGTTCAAGATATATCCATGAATCGGTTTGTTTCCCCAGCTCAGCAAAATGGGTATACAACAGAGAGGTCACGTTTGCAGCTGAAATCTTATATAAGCCATAGAGCAGAAGAAATATATGTTTACAGGTCCCTGCCTTTGGGTCAGGATAGAAGGAGAAATCGTTATTGGATGTTTGTAGCTTCGCTTTCTAGCCTGGATCCTGGTTCTGGCAGAATTTTTGTTGAATCACCTAATGGTTGTTGGAAACTTATTGATTCTGTGGAGGTAGACACATGTTTGTGAAGTCTTTACTCCCACCCCTTCCTTTTTCTTCTTTGTGGCATTATAATTTGGGCTTGCCTATGAATTATATTTTTGCGATGTATCTGTTTTGGGGAAGAAGGGAAGAAGGCTGATGTTGATGGCAGATTCTGCTCTTCTGTGTGTGGGTATGTGTGTGTGTGTGTGTTTGTTTAAGTTCAAGATCTGGGGAGAAATATTATGGCCATGTGTCTTGGGGGACTATTTATTTTTGGTCCAGGTGTAAGGATGAATTCATTTAGATGATTGTCTTGGAAGTTGGAACAATATCTGTGTCTTCTACTGCCATCAGGAGTAAAGATAAAATTCAAGTGGATAATTTTTTGGAATGATGCTCTGCTTCTATGCTGTCTTTTTCTTCTCTTGTGTTATAGTCCTATCTCAGGCCATGTAACTGAGTAAGTTTTTCTTTTCACTATTTTGATGTCATTGTGCCTCTATATCTTAAATATTGTAATTTTTTGTGCAGGCATTTGATGCTCTTTTGACATCTTTGGACACTCGTGGGACTAGAGAATCTCATTTGCATATAATGTTGCAGAAGATTGAGATCTGCTTCAAAGGTTGTGTACGAAGGACACAGTTATTTCCTAGTATCCTGGACCAAAATAGAGATGAGGGCAGAAAAACAGCCTTGGAAGTAAATTCAAGCCATTCTTGTGGAAGTGTTGAAAGTCGCAGGATTGCAGTCTGCAGTTCACATGCTGACTTACAGGAACCATCACTTTCCTTCAAAATTGATATTGGACGTAATGAAACAGAGAAAAAGAACTTGTTGAAGAGGTACCAGGATCTAGAGATATGGATATGGAAAGAATGCTTCAACTCATCAATTTTATGCGGCATGGCATGTGGAAAGAAACGTTGCTTGCCTCTATTGGGAATTTGTGATATTTGCCTTGGTACTTATGATGCTAATAAGGATGTTTGCCCTTCTTGCCATCAGATGCACTGCAAGGTTGAAAATGGAGGAAGTTTTTTGGAGCAGTTTAACTGTGAAAGTAAGTTAACAGATGGGACTGATACAATCATTTCAAGCTCGTCTCCACTGAGAATCAGATTGATCAAGGCCCTGCTTGCTTTGCTTGAGGTATGGCTAAAGAGTACCTTCACAATTTGAACTTGTCATTTCTTCTTGACATGCCTGATCTGTTGTACAACTAATACCATCATTATATTGTTCAGGTATTTGTTCCATCCGAGGCTCTTTGTTCTTCTTGGATGAAAGACTGCAGGAATACATGGGGTTTAGAACTGCAGAATTCATCATCCAGCGAGGATCTTCTACAGGTTTCCACACATGAATCATCTTTTGACGATATTAAATTTAGAATGCATGTCAAACTTAATCAAACATTATGCCCTGAACTTTTATAGTCCAGACACTTCATATCTCATCAGTCCTCTTTGAGACCTATTTTTTCAAAAAATTTTTGCAGATGCTGACTCAGTTTGAGGGCTCCATAATACGTGACTATATTTCAGCTGATTTTGAAACCACAGAAGAATTGCTGCGTCATTGTGCTTCATCAAGAGATGCGCCTGATGAATTTACTTACCCAAGATCTGTTACTCAACTTTCTTGGATACCAAGAACTACTGCTGCTGTGGCTTTGAGGCTTTTGGAGCTGGATGCGTCTATCTCCTACACTCCAAATCGGAAGACTGAGTCTCATGATGAAAAGAAAGTTGGAGTTCTTCCAGTTGAGTCTCTCTCTCTCTCTCTGTCTCACACACACACACACACACACGGACAGTGCAACCCTGAGTGTTTGGGAGTTTGAAGCTTGAATTTATCTTATCTGGAATCTATGCATTATGTTCTTGGAAACATGTACTTACTCCAGGCGTGGAGGTAATGTATTGTCATTGAGGTCAATTTAATGCATGTTTTAGCATTGTGTATGGTGAATTTTACTCTTTTATCCTACTGAGATATATAGAATAGGGAGGTCAGCAGCATTTAGATTGAAAATGATTGGTCAAATAGTAATACAAATTTTTAGAAATAACTTAATGCTCCATAGTTATGAAAGATGGTCGCCTCTCTTGGCCCAAGCACCATGCAAGGTGAGGCGACGCAACGTGTTCTCTTCCTCACCAGGCCAGGTAACCACCATAAGGCGAGATCAGTTGACCACCATTGTCGCCTTGGTCGCCCTTGTCACTTTGGTTGCTTCATTGTGTGAGTCTAATTTAAGAAAATAATAATAAATGGGTCTCCCAGAAGAAACCCTAGCTTTTTGCGACAAATAGCTCAAAACAAAGAAGCAACCAAACCTTTCTCTGCTGAAGGCATTGCCTCCAACACCTCAATTCCGGTGACCTTGACTCTAGTTCTCTTCTTTCTCTACTCTATATGCTTTCACTTTTGTTCTCGTCTTCTCGCTCTTTCTTTTGGTTTTTGTTACATCACCATTATAAAACATTTTTTCTCTTCTCTTCTGTTCTTTTCCTTTTCTCCTCTCCCTCTTTCTTAATTTGCTTTTTATTGAGTTCTTTTTTCACAGACAACAGTTTATGTTTCTTTTCAGTTTGTTTTATATAATTAATTAATATTTAATATATTTAATTTGATTTGTCAATTCAATATTAAATATGTTTAATATGTTAATATTTAATATATTTAACTTAATTTAATGTGTTGTACTATATGAATATGTTTAATTTTTTCTTTTTCTTTATTGTCACTTCATTTGCTTATTGGTTGCCCTCCTTTTGCCTTAAAAAAATGTCGCCTACCTCTCACCTCTCGCCTTTAATAACTATGCTTAAAACTCTTCAAAATCACGACATGCATTACAAACATCTTACTGCACAACACTAGAAAAACATTAATGGCTGAAGTTTGTGAATACTATGTTTAGTGCACGTCATTGACTCCGCTACTTCTATTTGTTTTGACATATTATGAGTTGGGTAATGGTTCCAAGATTTCTTGTCATTTCCTCATCTCTCCATGTCATATGCGCCAACTTATTTTCTCCTGTTTACAGAAGTTCACATTGAAGTATGCTAACACAAAGGATATTCCAAAGGCTGACAGTGTAGAATTCGATAGACACGGGTCCATTAAAGAGGAAAACTGGGATCATCCACGTCATACTCCTGGTGTAGCTGGATATAGGCAAGTATTCCGTCGGAGAGGAGGTGGCCGCCCACGTGGAAGGTCACACAAGGGAATTGTGGGTGCAAAATCAAAATCTGGCGGGCAGCGTACAATACAAGCTGAGTCATTGATGCAAATTCTTATGCCACAGGAAGTGAGAGCACAGGGACAGGGGCATGGGCGGGGTCGGAGAACTCTTAGGAGGAGGAGGACAGAGCAGAAGATCCTTGAAGAAACTCTTCGGGATTATGACAAGATCGCCTTTAAGAAAGTAGTGGAGAAGCCAAGAAATTCTGGCAGACGGGAGTTGGCTAACTTTAGCACTAGAAATATTGTTGTTGAAAATGATGACAGTAGTCAAAGCATGGACGCCGGTGATTCTGATGATAATGCTAATCAGAACCTTTATGAGTTCGAAAAATGGGATACAGCTACTTATGATGATGCCATTCCGAACAGCAGAAGTAATGAGATGATGGAAATGAGTGAAGAAGATGCTGATCAAATCGACGGTGAGGATGGTTATGATGAAGAGGATGGTGAAAATTTGGAGGGGGATATGGAAATAAATGATGATGATTCGGACAGAGATGAGGAACAGGACGGGGATGATGGTTCTGAATCTAATGATTCTGGAGATTACAGTGACTAAGGTGAGTGATCCTATAATAAAAGGTTAAGGTCCAATCCTTCGACTGCAGTAGAAGTGGTCTATACTCTTGCTTTCCTATGTTGTATTCTTTTAGGATGCAGCCCTTAATTGGCTCGTCTCATGTAAAATTATAGGTACAGAAGATAAAGCTAATGTTGCTTTTTAGATACAGATGCAGTAATCTAACAATTGCAAATTGTAAAAGCCACAGCCATTAGGTAGGGTTGAGAGATCTGTTGTCTGACTCTACTTTGCTGCTTTCACATATAGAAGTCAAAATCCAAACATGATTCAGTTGCTGCAAGTTTCATTTCTCCTATGGTTTTGCCCTTGTCAAATGGAAATCCTGTCCTCAACTGAATCGGATCCAGTGATTCGAGTCAGTTTTGACTTGATGCATCTCCACCATTTAGCATTATGGGCACAAACATTTTGATTGTGCCATAACGACCTCTGTATTTGTCGAATGATGCATCGTTACAAATACACTATGTCCACCATGTATGCTATAATTTTTTTCTATTTTATTCTCTATTATCATCTCTATCTACTCTAGAAAATTTTCCAAGAGAGATGAATTCCAAACAAAATGAATAATATATTACCCTTATCCTAAACAAGATAAGTCTGACACAGTTTCCTAATGTAGGTAACTTCTATGCAATATTACATACAGGGTGAGCACTAAAATGGCTATTATGGGTAGATTGAGTCTCAAAGTTGCTGTAAGTAGATTGAGATTGGAGAAACTACTCCCTCCAAATCAAAATAAATTCATCCCATTGAAATCACTAGCTTATTGTTGGAAAGTTACTGTTAGAGATTCTAACAACTTTAATGTAATTTTGGATCCTTCGAGATCTTGGTCTTGTTGGGCCATTCACATTTACCAAATTCCAAATATTCAAATTGACCTTGAACCAAGTTGAAGAACTACTGTCGAGCTCACATCACAAAATATACAATTGTTACTGCACTGCTTTGTGCGGATCACGAGCATTTCCAAGGCCAAAATCCTTCCATTATCCTGGACTAATTACAATAGTTACAACTTACAAGCACATTCGGGGGGCTGTGGGACGCAAACAGCTTGAAATTCCATAAGGAGAACAGACCGACCGCATGTCCAAATCCATACAATATACACGAAAGCCTGCTTTTCTAGTAAACACTAGTACAGCCCCTCACCAAACCAGCATGTCCAAATTTCATGGAGGAAGTAATTTCTTGATTCCGGTCTTCTGTTCAGCGGTCAACCTGGTCGGAAACTTTATGTTGAACTTGATCCTCAGATTGCCCCTTCTTGTGGGATCTTTGGCAATGGGCATTCCTTCCCTATGCACCACCTCTTCATAGTCGGGATGAATCACATTGTTGATAGGTACAGTCAAATCCCTCCCATCCAATGTTGTTAAGTGCACAGTGTAGCCTGTTAATGCCTCGGCGAGCGATATTTTCTGGGTGACGACAAGATCATTGCCATCCCTACTGAAAACACTGTGTGCCTTCTCATCTATTATAAATACTAAATCCGCAGGAATTACATTTGGTTGTTCATTTCCTTTCTCTGGGAATGTGATCTTTGTCCCCTTCTTCCAGCCAGGTTTGATGTCAATTGTCAGGATTTCTTCAATTGGTAAAGTCTTCCTGCCCAAAGACAACATTAACCGTTGAAAAAACATATGATCAAAACAGAAAACAGCAGCAAAAAGTTTATTAGCATTGAATTGTATCACCTACCCACTGGCATCAGCTATTTCTCTGGAAATTTTCATCCTCTTCGTAGTTCCCTTGTATAGCTCTTCCAAGCTGCAGGGCAACATTTGTTCAATAGGAGGTGCTTTTCTAGGACCTGAATTCATGGGACGGCTTTCTCCAAAAGAATTAAAGATATCATCCCCAAAGATGGAACTAGGAAATCCCCTCGGACCACCCCTCATTCCACTTCCACCCTCCATCCCTCCAAACGGGCTTGAAAAGCCAAAAAACTCGGCAAAGATGTCATTGGCATTTCTGGGACTGAATCGAAACACATTTGGTCCATCTCCAGACTGGAAAAATGAGGCACCGCCGGGACCGCCAGCATCTGGTGGTGGCACTTGACCTTTCAGGCCTTCTTCGCCGTATTGGTCATAGATTGCCCTTTTCTGGGGATCACTTAGAACCTGCGTAAATTAATTGAAGTAGTCTTGATTACATAGTTGTGATTAGGGGGTGCCAAAAAAAAAAAATATATAGGAATAAGACAATAAAACTGAAACTCAAAAAGAGAATTTTTTGTACCGGCCAGCATCAATCATTTGAGTTACTTCAATCTAAGAATTGCCAATGTCATAATGCCCAGAAGTTGCAAGAGAACATAGATTATCATAGTTTCTTTTAAGAATTAAGCTTCAGACAATATAACGCTATTATCAACTTAAAAGCAGAACACTGGTAAAGATGCATCCCCATAACTATGAAGGAAAAGTAACAAAATCAAGAACGAGGATATTATACCTCATATGCTTCAGAAATCTGTTTGAATTTAGCTTCAGCTTCTTTCTTGTTGTTGGGGTTCTTGTCAGGGTGCCACTTCATTGCCAGCTTTCTGTAAGCTTTCTTCAATTCATCATCATTTGCGTTCTTGTCCACCTGCAATATCTTGTAATAATCCACGCCCATCTTTCCTCTTCTACTACTTAAAGGCCTCTATGTGAGAGAGACAATATATGAGAAACTGGGATACACTATTCAACGCTTAAAAGGGATTATTGATTGTTTGATTTTATTGCAGATGTCTAAGGAAAAAGGTGAGAGTGGTAATAGAGAGAAAGAGAGAGATGGGTCTGGAAATTAACTTTGGGTTTTACTGGAAGGTTGTGGAACTTTCCGGGTTTCTGTTATTAACCGTTGGAAGTGATTCAAATGAAAGCCCCTTTTTAACTTTTTTCTGCAATTTTAGAAAGGAAGAAAAAGTTAAAAGGGTAAAAAAGTTTAAGCCCTGTCGGACAGACTCAAACGAGCTAACTCGGAAGTTGGTTGTCAGAGTTGCGATGGCAATATCGTTATTACTGCTTCCCGCCATGTTCGCCTCTGTTTTTGTCTCTATCTCCGGATTGGATGCCGTAATTTCTCCGATCGATCACCAGAAGCCGTCGTCTTGTTCCGAAGAGGGGAACAAAAACTCTCTCGCATGTGAGGTGGAAGAGGCCAAGCTCAAAATCGCTCGATTAGGTATTATTTTACGATAATCCCTGATAAATTTCACTGTGTTTAGATTGAATTCATGCTATTGATACCGTTTGGGATCGCAGAATCGTTCCTTGAGGAAAGAATTGGAGAGTTAAGTGCGAAAAGCCAGTATTTCAGAGACTGCGGGAGAAAAATTGAGGAGTTGACTGCGGAGATTGATCGTCTGAAAACTGCATTGTCGAGTTTTGAGCTTAATTACTCTCGTGCAAATCTAAAGCTCAGTGCTCTTGAGGAAGAGGTATTAGTGTATTTCTTGCTTCCTCGTTCTTCAATTACTGTTCTAAATTTAGGGTTCAGGATTAGAAGAAAAATAAATAGATGGTGTGATTCTGTAGGTTCGACTTCTATGGGCAGCATCTCGGAAAAATAACTTCGAAATCCATGCTTTGGAGTACAAAGCAGTAGGTGCTGAAAGAAGGTTGAAAGAAGCTACCGCACAAGTTGCAGGGGTCAGTTCATGATTTTGTTACCAAATCTTGTTCAGCCCATTTTTGATTTTGTTGCATAAATTGTTTGCTTTGTTTTCTTCATGCTAAGATTTGGGGGCCTTGGAAATTTTTAGATTGTCTTTTCGCAATCCTATTTCACTTAATTATATACTAGATCTTACAGAGTGCTCATGTATAGAAGCTGATAATAGAAAAAATTCTTTTCAAGCAAATCAGGCTATCTTCCGTATCCTTGTGATAAAAAAAGATCATTGAGCCTATTTTGCTGTGTGGAACTCTACAGTTTTTTGAATTTAGTTTAAGAAATAACAAGAATAAGCTAAGGGAGTTGGGAATCACAAGAATTGAGAAGTCCTCCATTATTGCTGGCCGGATTAGCTGGAGGAAGGGCTAAACGTTATTGCTGCTTCATAGTGGTGATATGACCTCAAATTTTTGGCACAACTTCTGCCGTACCATACTTTGCAGAAATTTTCACATAAGGGAAAATTTTTGTAATTTCATGTACTCCATCATTGTACAAAATAGAAATAGATTTGTATATGGGCTTTTAATTTGGCCGGAGTTTCTTCTGTCTTTAGAAGTAGGCATTTCACGTATATGGCACAAAGGATCTGGCTTTAGCAATAAGGTCACATGATAAGCATAATCCTACAGTTCTCCTTATATAAACTTTTTGCATGCAGATGGTTGAAATTGTATCAGAACAGTGGATTCAAATTCAACAACTTGAGCAGGCTGTTTACATGGCAGAGGTTCATACATGCTTCTTCCTCTTTGTTCTTGCAAGATATATCACATATGCACAGAATAACCGAATGAAAGCACTATATCAGTCACTTGCATAATGGAATTCGTCTTACAGATGAGAGCATCAAAGGTTAGAAAGGAACTCTGGAGAAGATGCCCATTTGTGAAGGTATAATTTACCCAGAATGCTATGCTCATTGTGGGTTGATCTAACTAACCTTTCGTAAAATAGTTTATGAGTTCAATTCTTGTTCCTTTAATACCTGAATTTGCAATCTGAGAATAATGCTCTTTGCTCTGTAGTTCTTCATAAATCTTTTCAGTGATTTTCTCGAAAAGCTAAAGGGAATTCTGGATCCTTATATTCCGAGAGATGGATCTGTGTTTGTTTTCTGCAAGTCTCAAGCTTTGAAGACATTCGTAGCAGCGAAACATTATCATCATCAGGTACTTTACTTTATCATCAACTTCTGCCCTATCTTTCTGTACTACTCTCACATTTTGAGTATATATTCATGTGTTTGCTATTTGAGTTTCCTCTAGGATAGATTAGCTTAGTCAATCATATTAGTTGACAAAAGTGCCATAGGGATTCCAACTTTCCGGTAGAGCGGATGCAATCTGAGACACGTTCTGGATTTTCATTGCGAAAACAAAATGGAGAAAGTGAGAAGTTCAACTATTTTTTGAAGTTGAATTCAAAATGAACCAGATATAAACTAAGTTAATATTGTAAACAATTCAGCCAGCAGCTAGGCTGCTCTGCCCAAGCATATATAGAACTTTCTGACAGTGAATTTTAGGATGCAGCAGAAATCAATATATCATTGATTTTCAAGAGAGCTAAGGGCCACTTGCCCCCTTCATTCTCCCTGCTAGGTCCGATCAGTGTCTGGACACATTAATCATTGATCTGTTTGCTGCCTGTTAAAGTCATTAAGAGCTTCTCTGTGGTTTCATTGATTAAAGTACCTAACTCAACCTACCAAATTCTAAATGCTAATGCGTCTTTCCAGCTATTTTACTATTCTCAAACAATAATAACTACAACAGAGAGCTGAATTTCTATACATTCTTAACGAAATTGTTTCTCTTAACAGTATATTTGCAATTATATGCTGACATTATTATAGTACACAGTTGCAAAGTTTCATAAGGCATGCAATGAGAAGCAATGAACTTACTGCAGCTCTTGCTCATGAGGAGGTGGTCTTTTTTGTGGTAGGTTCTTGTCCATATTCTTACATTATAAACTATATCTTCTGTATAAACATGCCACAGAAAATTTTCACCTATTTGTCCCTGAATTCTAACTCAATGAGCCAATTCAGGCATCAGCCCTGGTTGCCTTTCCCATAATGTCTGCCTGCATGTTACTCCTATCACAATTTAGCTAGCTGGAAGTAATGATTGCCGTGTGGACAAAGGTACCGGCCTAACCCATCATGGATAGAAAGATGATTCCTAATCAAATTTTATCCTAGAAATTATGATGCTATCTTGGTGGTTGACTGTCAGGAACTTGACAAGGACATAACTTACTAGCAAATGCTGAGGAATTATCGATGTTGTCAGGATGGTTGCTTATCCGGAAGATGACAAGAACACTACAACAGCAAACTGCCACTGATTTATATACGTTTAAATGACTCCTTAAGAATATATGCAATCCTATTCTGATATGATCTGATATGGAACGAACTTATAATTATGGAATAACGCTAGTCCTTTCCCGTATTTTGTCAAAATAAATCTACTAATTCTTTGATTACAGTTAGTAAAATGGATCTTGAACTGGGAAACAATTTTACTCGGAATTTGTCACCTGCCCTCACCTTCTTCGATGTTAATTAGGACTAGCAAAAGGTCTCTCTCTGCACTGCGTCTTGTCTCAATACCACATTTGTGTTTCTCACCAAGCGTGCATGGTACAACGGCAAAGTATCCAGAAATTTATCTTCAGAATTGAGTTCATGTAAATAAAAGTAGGTCTGAATTTAGTTTGAAGTGCGTTTACTTTTAATTTCAAGGATTTAATTCTGAACAGAAAGAGAGACATTAAGGTATGTGGTCCATGGTTTGTTTCCTGCGCTTCTATGGTTCACAATCTTGAGAAAAGCACCACGCAAGGGGGTCCCTTTTGAACAGTTGGTGCTTCTGGGCTGTGGAGTTCACTGTGGCAAATGCACATCAACCACCGACTGCGGCTTTGTGACAGTAGAATTGCGACTTCTCTTTGGAACTGCTGCTTTTAGTAGAAATATTTCATAGAACATTTGATTCGTTCTTAAATACGAGGGAAATATTCATATAAATAAAACAATAAGAACCTTTTCTAGTCCAATTGCATTAATAAAGATTCTTATATAGTTTTTTTTATCGTTTAAATATATACAACGTGATGGAATGAGAGTTGGAATAATTAAATTTGATCTAGGGATCTTTTCTTAGCGGAAAAGTTTAGTATCGTTTCAACCAATTTGATATAAAGTAGTATGTATAATGGTTAGTTTATTTAGAAAAATATGCGATATCAATTTATAATATCAATAGAATACATTTTAAAAACAAGTCAAGCAGGACCAATATTTATCAGAAATTAAACATTCATTATGGCTCTTATTTTTTGTGCGAGTTTTTTTGTTTATCCGGATTAGCTAGATAATTCAATCTTAGTAGGAGACACTGCAAAAAAAGAAAATTATTGATAAAATAATAAGTTTTTATGCAAAATAATCATTAATAATATATTAAGTGGTGAAAAAATTATTTCAAACTATTAAAAGTATTATTTAAGTTGTCACTATTGATAATTAGTATTACATTTGATTGATAATGTAATAACAATGAAAATCTCGTTAGAAATTATAGTGCATTTCCCATTGTCACTAAGTTATGACTATATATGTGTGTGCACGCTATTGATTATTAATAATGATAATTTTAAACATTAATTTTTGTTACTATTAAATCGTATAACGATAAAAAAAATTAAAACCACTTATAAATAACATCAATGACAAAATAATAGTGACGATTTTTA
>JACGDI010005819.1:469222-480820 GCA_014898725.1 Jacaranda copaia
ATGTATGCATATATAAAAATTACTGATTAATATGCGATTGATGTAAGGTCGAGGATGATACTTTGAATTGATCGAGGGCTATTCTAAGTGTTAGGTTTGGTGGATTTTTGAGGTGGAGTAATCCAAGATATCAAGAATTTAAAATTATAGAAAGGCCGTTAGCATTTCTAAAATTGTCAAGTTAAAGTTATTTAATGTTCAAATCAGGATTGAATAGATGTGGACAACTAGAGAGAGAGAAAATTAAGTAAATATTAATAATCTATTTTAAAAATATGGTGGGTCTCAGTATTTATATTTGGTACAAATTGTTAAGCGCAAGCATAATTTAAAGCAGCAATGATATTTGTTGAATTCAACTAAGTCGAGCAACCCAAATTCGACCCGAATAAGAAAAACATGAATCCTCTTCATAAAAGTAATTTGGAATAAAAAGAAAATCCCACCAATTAACATTCACAAACATAAAACTCAGGCAACACATTATTGATTGGAATGTCATTTTTTTATTTACATTTTGGGCTATGGCCCAACTGAGAGAAGTAAGCCTATATGGAGCACTGGAATTAATGGTCTCTCAAAAAGTCCAATTCTTTCCAGGCCCCTCAATTGGCCCAAAATGATGAAATCAGCGTGGTCTAGAACCCAAAATATGTCACATCATTTAATATTATTTGTGTGATGGACTTATGATTTTCGAATTAAATCTTGGATATCGGAATATGACTGTAAGGGCCAATTTGGTTGGATTTTTAAGTTATCTCGTGATTATTTATCATGTGATAATTTTTGTGATTTTTTGTTATTGTAATAGTATTTGGTTGACATGATAAATAAATTCATAAGAGATAGCAGATTTAATTATCATGAAAGTTGCATATATAAGCACAGACTTTTAATATTCATGTCAACTTGAAAATTTTTAATTATTCTAATCAAAAAAATAATAAAATGAGATAAAATTTTATATCTCACCTTATTATTCCAACCAAATTAACCCTAAGAGTGGGGATTAGGATTTCGGATGTGAACGTGTAAAATGGGCTGGGTTGGTGGGTCTGCTCTTGCCATGCTGCAAATAGAGAGTTTCTTCCTGTCGGAGCTTCTCCACCGCTTATAATGGTCTTGGAAAATAAAATGGCACCTTAAATTAAAATCCTGGAAAATACAAAGAAGTAAGGCAGAAATACTGCAGGAATTTTCTCTATTTTTCATTTTCTCTAGCGGCATTCAGGCGGAAATTAAGGCGTGATTTCGTGGAAGTGACCGTATCAATCTGCTCGCAACGTTATAGTCAGTTCAGGAATATTCAAGTGAGGACACGACATCCAACCAATACCGTCCACTGCACTTAAATGCGGTTGGTGAATGACTTTGTACTTGAAAATTCTTACACGCCATTTGCATATGTTTTCTCGAGATATTTTTATTTTTTATTGAAAAAAAATAATAAAAAATTAATTGTAAAAATATTTTTAAAAATAAAATATTTTTTTGATATTTTATTTAAAGTATAATGATTTTGTAAGATTGAAAATGAGTTGTATTTGAAAAAAATAGTATTTTTTTATTAAAAATTATAAATATATGAGTAGGAGAAAATAAAAAGTAATGAAAAGTGAAAATAAAAAAAAAGTGTAAAAGTTGATTTAGAAAAATATTTTGAAAATAAAAATATTTGTGAAATTGATAGAGAAGTTGATAATTTTTTAATTTCTATTTTCATTTTCAATAGAAAATGAAATGGATTTTGAAAACACAAAACAAAATGGCCCTTACAATCTGTCAATCTACCTTATGGGCACATGAGAAAAAACAATTTTACCCCTATGTTGCTGCTACGAGCTTGAAGGTCCAGTACTTTTATGAACTTGAGTGTTATTGGGCTTGAGATCTGCAACCAGGAACACACGTGAACTAGCCGAGATGCCCCCGGTTAAGGCACTCCGACGCTCAAGTTAGTTTAGATGGAGCAGAATATATGGAGAGTAGTGTAAATGGCATTACCTTGAGCGCGGTTGGGCCTGCTGTATTTATAGTTTTATGTGGGCGTAACTTTACCCAAATATTCTTATCAGGTGTGATCGTTCTTTCCCCCTGCCAAGGGGTTGAAAGTCATTTCATTGTCAAAATCTGGTACAATGTCAGGTGGCTAAATCTCCAATTTTTTCGAATAACAGTGCCAGAAGGGGCACGTGTCTGTCAAAGTTGTTAGCAGGCTGTCAGAGTTGTGGGCAGCAATTATACCGACCGCCACGTGTCATCGACGTGGAGATATTCAACCTGCCAGATAAGCGAATAGAGAATGATTCGATGGTCGATTCGTGTCAACCAGAGACAATAGCTTGCAGGCGTGGCTTGATCCTGAAGTCGATGCAGGTCGACTGCAGATGTTGCCACGTGGAGTCGATACAGGTCGACCATGAGTGCTGTCACAAAAGATCGATTTAAGTCGACAAGGTACTTGTTCTTTGGCCTCGTGGGCTTTATCATTTAGAATTGAGTCTATTTGACTATCCCATATCACCCTAATAACATATGATTGCTAAGAGGCTTTTGCCTTATTAACATAAATTTCGTGTTTTTGTTCTCTCTTTTTATTTAAATTAGATCTAAATTATTTGACATATAGCATCTCCATCCTTAATTTATGTATATGTAGATGCTTGGAATTTTTCTCATATCCTTCATTAAATATTTGTCAAATGACATTTCAATGTAAATAATGAGATTGAAAGTCATATATAGTAAAAAAGGTGGTGTTTGGGCTAATTCCACCAATGAGGTCGAACGATCCAACAATTATATTACTCGAAGTCTAAGATTTGCAATGAATAACAAAAGTTAAGCTAGCCGAGGTGTCCTCGGCGAAAGCACTCCAACGCTTAAGTTAGTTCTGGTCAAAATAAGGTAATCGAACAGAAAAGTAAAAACGTATAGTGTATATATTATTACTTGCAGTGTGGCTGACAATAAAATATTTATAGCATTCTCTTAGTAAATGATATATCTAAGATACCCCTATCAATTGTAGAAGGGGCATCTTAGATATATGGCGGACACCTCTCAGCAGGTGGCGGCGCCACCGCTCAATTAAATATCACTAATTTATTTATCATTTACGACCAAATGCCACCGAATATTATACTATATTGTCATTTTTTTACGACTATCATTATCTTAATTTTTTTGTCATTATCTTATAAAATGTCATTATGTTGATGCTACTAAAGATCATATTTATTGTAGTGTTATTTAGTTGTATTTTTGCCCATTTGGAAGTAACGGTGTGAATGCCAACATAGCCGATGCAACTTGCAAAATCAGGTGTTTAATATGAATTAATGGGATTGTTTTCTAATAAAGATTGAATTTTTAAGTCAATCTTCAAGCTTGATCAGGATTTGAAGCAAAAAGAAATTAGGCCATCGAAAGAATTTTCACAAAAACCCTCTTATGTCTAGATAAAAGGTTATAAAATTCGTTTGAAAGTAAAAACATAATATGAGAAGTGGAAATTAATGTTGCATATCTAAAAAATTTAATATGAACTTATTTATGCAGGTACCGATTGGGAAGACTCATGGTTACATAACTTGATCTTGATGCATTATATAACTAAAATTTGATGCTCATATAAATGTAAAATTGAGTGCATAATTTGGCACTCCAAAATGATAAGTCGTGGATTCTATTTTCAATACTACTACGTTCATATCTCATTCAATCATTGTAAACTTCAATTATTCATATTTTAGTTTATATTTGAATATTCTTAACTATAATATCAATGGAATTTATAATGTACTATTTATTGAAAAGTTACACATACATGCTTTTCATTGTAAAGCATTGGGATTTTGCTTGTGTTTTACATAACAAACCTTAAAGAACAATAGTCTATAATCATATAGAGATCAAAGTCTTGATGGGGATCACACAATGCATTACAGACCAAACAAGAAAATAAGTAACTAAGACATATTCATAGCTTAATTACAATTACAATAAAATGATGACTATTTTCTTTGTGTCCTAGTCGTGCATGGGGCCCCAATCTTCACCGATCACTTGTTTCCCCATTTGCACTAGATAAGATGAAATTTTCTGATATTCCAATAAATAAAACCCCACCCTCACCCCACGCCCGCACCCACCAACGCAGAGAGTGAGAGCCCTCTATAAAAGGAATCACAAACTGCAAGAGGTTCACTACACTACACTCAAACAAACATCATATCTACTTCTCTATCCTCCAAAAATGGCTTCCTCCGCCGACCATTTTTCCCTCTTCTTTCTCCTTACCCTCTTATCCTCACTCCACACTCATGCAACAGACGGCCAATTCTTCAACAAAGTCTCAAACAACGTTATCCCAAACAATAAACAACCTCAAACTAACCAGCAAGAAGAACCCAATTTCCTGCCGGAAACTGAAAATGGTTATGGCCTCCATGGCCACGAATCCGGCCAACTCCCCCCTTCCGCCACCACAACCACCGGCCCTGCCACCACCAAACAGCTCGTCCACAAGTACCTCCCCAAGAACTACAACCCCGTCGCATATGTCACTGAGCCAGAAAGCATAAACACAGAAGAAGAAACAAGTCTCGTTTCTCATGAAAATAACAACAATTATTACAATGGTGAACAAAACTACTATAACAACCAGCAAGAAGAAGAATCACAGTATAGAAGCTACCCCACTACGACGACAAACACTAGAAGCTACAACAATGGCGGAGGCAGCAGCTTCAACAGCCAGCCACAAGGGCTCTCCGACACCAGGTTCAGTGTCGGCAGCGCAGCCTTTCGCAGCCGCGAAAAGTACTTCAACAACGGCGACGAAGGCAACGACTTCCAGCCGCAAGGAATGAGCGATAGGAGATTCTTGGGAAATGGGAAGTACTATTACGATGAGGCTGCCAAGCCATTTACACCCTCTATTTCAATGTATATTTTATTTTTTATTTTAATTTATTATATATATTTTGAATATATTTAATTTATAATTAATTATTTTTATAAAAAAAATACTTAATAATATACTTGATATTTATATGAAGCGGAGTGAAAAATAAAATATGTATTATAGCAAAGGAATATCTAAATTATTATGAAAAAAGCAAAAATAATATATATGTTTCTATCAACTTTGTTCATCAAAGTGTTAATTATAAAAGGCTTAAGAGGAGGTGAATTAGGCTAAGAGTAAAATTATTTCTAAGTAGAACAATAGTTTTAAATTAGAAGTTCGAAACAGAACAAACACAAACTTAAAGCGTAGATGAGATATCAAATTTATAGTGGTTCGATAAGTCTATTCCACTATTTAAACTTTCATTTGAGATTTTAATATGCAATAGTTTACTAATAATCTCAAAGAGAATTAGTACAAAATGAGTTCAATAATGTGAACAAGTCAAATAAAACCAATTGAAATTATATTTAACAAATCGATACAGTGAAAGGGAAGGAATATTCCAGAAACCCTATCACAAAGAACTGAACGGCCAATGATAGTTCCAGCTGGAAGTAAGCAGCACACTCCTTTATTTTCTCCAACACGATATTTCAAGAAAGCAAATGATTAGTGCTGAATATTACTGTAAGCAAATTGCTTGTTCTTCTGAGTTATTCTCTTCAAGATTAAATAGTAAACCTTTGTTGATGCATGAATATTCCAACGATAACTTTCCATAAATAGGTCCAAACAGTAACTTATCATGTATGGATGTGAGTAATCAATCAAGGTAGATATTAAGCCTTTTTAATATGTTATTTTCATGTATAAGAGATTAGCAATATTTTTCTCAAATAAAATATTAACTCACTACTAAAAAAATATTTTTTTGCAATGGAATTTGCGACAGATTTTGCCAAAAATCCGTCGCAAAATCTTTGATCGCAATAATTTGTGCCGAATTTTTTCCATTGCAAATTTGGTAATTAAATTAAAAAAAAATTGCGACGAAAATTTTCGTTGCAAAATTTTCAAAAGTTTTTTTAAAAAAATATACACATCCTATCAAATTAAAACCTATAATTACCCAATATTAATAATTCTTTGCATTATATAATAATCATCCCATACACTAATATTTAAATATTATTTTATATAAAATCACAATAATTTTATATCTTGCAAAACTTATACTAAATACAATGCTTTGAGATATTCAGGCCTGCAATGTTAAAACAAAATTGCAATAATGAAAAATAAAAACATAAATTAAACTAATAGACAATTCAACATAATAAACCAATATATAAATTCAATACATAACCAAATCATAATTGAGCACATAGTTCATAAAATATAAATTCAAATCCTAATCAAACATATAATTCACAAAATATAAATCTAACAACACATGTAAATCTAACACAATATTAAATATAACCAAACATACATCTCATTATAAACCAACATATAATTTAATATAAGTCCAATATATAACCCAAATTCTAATCGTATATATAATTCACAAAATATAAATCTAACAAAATCTAACAAATAATTCAATATAAATGCATAAATCTTATACATTATTCAATATAATCAAACATATATCTCATTATAAACTAACATATAATTTAATATAAGTCCAATGTATAACTCAAATTCTAATCGCACATATAATTCAAAAAATATAAATCTATCAAAATCTAACACATAATTCAATACAAATGCATAATCTTAATACATATAAATCTAATACATAATTCAATATAATCAAACACATATTCAACATAAACCAATATATAATTTAATATACGTTCAACATATAACTCAAATCTTATTCGAACATATAATTCACAAAATATAAATCGAACAAAATCTAATAGATAATTCAATGTAAATGCATAATTTAACACATTATTCAATATAACCTAACATAAAATTCATTATACACTAACATATAATTTAAGATAAGTCCAATATATAATTCAAATCCTAATCGCACATATAATTCAAAAATATAAATCTAGCAAAATCTAACATATAATCCAATGTAAATGCATAATCTAATACATGTAAATCTAACACATTGTTTAATATAGCCAAACATATATATCATTATAAACTAACATATAATTTACTAAAAGTTCAATGAATAACTCAAATCCTAATCGCACATATAATTCACAAAATATAAATCAAACAAAATCTAACAAATTATTCAATGTAAATACATAATCTAACACATTATTCAATATAACCAAACATATATCTCAATATAAACTAATATATAATTTAATATAAGTCCAATGTATAACTCAAATTCTAATAGCACATATAATTCAAAAAATATAAATCTAACAAAATCTAACACATAATTCAATATAAATGCATAATCTTAACACATATAAATCTAATACGTAATTCAATATAATCAAACACATATCCAACCTAAGCCAACATATAATTTAATATAAGTCTAATATATAACTCAAATCCTATTCAAACATATAACTCAAAGCCAACTAGCAACAAATGAGAAGGCTCCACCTCTTTTCCCAACATCTTATCCTCCTTCTTAATACCACCAATTCTAAATATTTCTAATGTATTGTACTAAAAAAATATATAAAATCAAAATAAGGTATGCAAACTTACTTCTAAATGTTCCACACAACTCACACTCATAAAAGGTATCTACCACAATTGAGATAGCCTACATCATTAGACACATGTTACAAGTGCACATATTTAATCATAAATCATAATTTCATAAACTAAATTAAAATTTGAAAATATAATAATATTCAATATATAGTACCATAAAATTTAACTCAATCTAAAATTCTAATAAAATTGTTAATTCGAATAAAAGCATAACTCTAATAAATATAACAACATTTAATACGAATATAAAATTTACCTCAAATTTTAATTAAGATATAAATCAATATTTATGCTAAATCAAATTATATTACTAATAAATAAATCATTACTTGAGTTTAACTAACGCATGAATCAAATTTTAAGTAACTTGGATAATTAACTAAAATATAATGGAGACAACTAAAACATAATCAAATATAGTCAAATTTTAACTAAAATATAATTAAATTTTAACATAGTTGGGAGAATTACCTTAATTAATGTACATAGAGCAAAATAAAAATTCTCCAAATCTAAAACATTAAACAAACAACATCATTAGCATATTTAAAAATTCAAATTAATTTTTTTTTAAAAATAAAAAATAAAAAATAATATTCCAGATTTGGCCCACAGACAGATTTAATGGGCCGCCGGCTAGCAATTGGTGCGGCCAGTAGTGCTGGTCACATTCATTTGCACCAATAGGCCAGGCACACTAGCAGGCCATTTTACACTTATAAAAAAAAAAAGAAAGAAAGAAAAGAAGTAGAAGGGGAAAGAAGAAGAAGAAAGGGAAGGAAGAAAAATTTGTTTTGAAATGGAGAAAAAAAAAATTGGTTTTTCAAAAATGGTTTTGAGTGGGAAAAACAGGGAAAGTAGGGCATTTAGTTTCCCCACCCGATAATTTCAATTTTTTATTTTTTTTCATTTTTTTAATTTTTGCGACGGATTCAAATCCGTCGCAACATTGCTGATCTGCAACAGATTTTTTCATCGTAAATTATTTTTTTCATTTTTTAAATTTTTTTAACTTTTTGCAATGGATTTTTTCCATCGCAAAAAACAGGTTTTGTAGTAATGACTAAAGATGAAAATAGATTGTGATTTACTTGATTAAAGGAATTGAATGCATTATTGTCATACATCAAGATAATAATCCTAACACAAAGCAATGATATAAATATCAGCATTTAAAAATTATTATTTTTTGTTTTTTTTTTTGGATTAAATTATTTAATTTTATAGAATTAATAAATTAATAGAGGAAGTGGGGAAAAAAACTAAGCGCACGAACAGGTGAAATGTGACATTTCGCTTTTCAAAATTTGTTGATTAGTGTGCCTAATTGTGATCCAAACACTGCTTTTTTAAAGTTTATTGGCCTACCAAAAAGGCCAAAAGTGGGAGGATTTGATTCTTAATCAAACGGTGGGTTCAGCTCTTCCGAGTTTACGCATTACTTAGGACCGTAGATGAAGTTATTGTATTCTTATACTCGTACAATCTTGTTTGGAATATAGAATTATTGTACGTACATTTATACCCCACTAATGGGGTAGATGGTCCTAAGAAAATTACATAAAGCATACATGTGAGGAAGACGACGCTAAATCGCTTTAATGGTATTAGCTTCTTAAAATTAATAATTTTTAAAAAAATAAATAATTTTTTTTTTTTGCATGTCATCTGAAAATTAGCGAAACTCTTGAGTGGATTGAATGCATTATATCTAATCCATTGATGATCTTTGAATTTTAGGATCATCATATGCACTTGACCCACTCAAGAATTACCAAAAAATTAGAGTCGTGTGAACCACTAGCATGGAACTATTCTTGTTATCTTAAAGCTCGAAAGAGTCGTCTGAACAATTGCCGGGCTCAGCTGCACAATCTTGTAATTCTAATGAGAGCGACTTTGATTGAAGCAATCTCAATTGTATCAATTTTAATTATAGATTGATTGAATTCGAAATCGTATTAGGTACTTAAATAAATTTGAGAATTATTATCCTTAAAAAAAAAATCGTGTGAACATATTTAATGATACATAAGTCCAAAAGTAACCAATTTCCTTTTAAATTTTTAATATGTTTTATTAACCTGAAAAGCAAGAAATTAATTAGAGAAAATTGAATCCTCCGTGGATGGCGGGCCGGCCAATTAATCTTTTCTTCACCTTTAAATCTGCCCAGTCTTGTGCCTCAATTTCCCTTGTCTTTTTTTTTTTACTACAATTTTTTGAATTCATTAATAGTTGCTGTCTGTTTGCTTAAGTGCATGATGAAGTTTGCGACTGGTAATCATTTTAGATATTTCCAGATGTAATAATGTGTACAATTATTTTTCTTTTTCTTTTTTTAAAAAAATGTAGTGATTTGATTGGGCTTCACAATTAGAAAGGAGATGTTGAGAAGAACACGGACAGAAGTGGGAGAAGGGGTATGGGGTCTCCTAGTGAATGTAGTCCTTTCTTTGTTGCTTTGTGTTCTTGAAATGGAGCCCCATTTCATCAAGCCATAAAACTACAAGTCTAGAATGGGAAGATGAGAAACACAAGGTACTTATGATGTTGGGGTTAAAATGGTAAAAACATGGTATGGTATTGGTAGGTTGTATATTTTTTTTCTTTTTTTTTAGCAGGAGAATCATCTCCAATTTTATTTAATAACCCCCATGGCCTTGAACTCACCCCTAATTTGGGGTTAGGATTGACGCAATCAAAGTTGTTTTGGCCCCCACATCGCCCTGCTAGGGTCATAGGCTAATGCATCTGGACTCAACGAACATGAAATGGTAGGTTGCTATCCAAATTCTTTACATTCCAGTGTATGAAAAATAATATGTAATTAGAAATTATGTAAATGAAACAATTTAAAAGTTCTACCAAAGCGTCTTTTGTTTCAAATGGGTAATACATTAGATTTATTTTATTTTTAACGATCCAATAAGAAGTGATCTCATTTTTTCATCAAGTCTTGATGGACCAATATTTTTATAAAACAAGTCAAGAGATAAAGAAGCATTGTGCAGGCATCTAGTTTTTCAACATAAATTCCTCCTTGCAACTCAAGAATTAAGAATTAACATGATCAAGATAAAGTTTCAATGAAACTAAGTGGAGGTTGATTCGTTTTGGGCTTAATTTAAACATGTTCTCAAAAGAACCCCTGATGTCATAATTAATTTGTTGCCACGTAAATTTTAAAAAATTTCATTTTTAACTAATAATGTTATAAAAAGTTCTATACCATTGTTTCCCTTCATCAAGTGAAATAAAAAATAAAACATTAGATAAAATAGAATACAAGGGTAGATGGAGGGCGACATGCCAAACTTTAATGATAGCTCCATCTTCTTATATTTACAGGTAAAAGGCCAGCTTGCAAAGTCAGTTTGGCCAATAATTATCTGTACAACTCTTGCCATTTTTTCACACTCCCAAGTACACAAGGTAAGAAAACGCATAATTGGTGAGTAAACACTAAACTGGAAACTGCAATAGATGACGGCAAAGAGAATCCTATGCTAAAAGAAAATGAGTTAGAATTTTCTTTTTGTCTTTTTGGATCCACTCCCACCCCACCCCCACCCCCCCAACCAAACCCTCCCCCACCTTTTTTTTTAATAACCAATTTTGTATGGCCCTTATTTGGATAATGGATTATTCAAGGTCCAACATATATATTTTATATGTATGCATATATAAAAATTACGGATTAATATGCGATTGATGTAAAGTCGAGGATGATACTTTGAATTGATCGAGGGCTATTCTAAGTGTTTGGTTTGGTGGATCTTTGAGGTGGAATAATCCCAGATATCAAGAATTTAAAATTATAAAAAGGTTGTTAGTATTTCTAAAATTGTCGAGTTAAAATTATTTAATGTTCAAATCAGAATTGAATAGACGTGGATAACTAGAGAGAAAAAAAAATTAAGTAAATATTAATAATCTATTTTAAAAATATGGTGGGTCTCAGTATT
>JACGDI010005819.1:480920-492676 GCA_014898725.1 Jacaranda copaia
TCGGATGTGAACGTGTAAAATGGGCTGGGTTGGTGGGTCTGCTCTTGCTACGCTGCAAATAGAGACTATCTTCCTGTCGGAGCTTCTCCACCGCTTATAATGGTCTCGGAAAATAAAATGGCACCTTAAATTAAAATCCTGGAAAATACAAAGAAGTAAGGCAGAAATATTGCAGGAATTTTCTGTATTTTTCATTTTCTCTAGCGGCGTTCAGGAGGAAATAAAGGCTTGATTTCGTGGAAGTGCCCGCATATAATCAATCAGCTCGCAACGTTAAAGTCAGTTCAGGAATATTCAAGGGAGGACACGACATCCAACCAATACCGTCCACCGCACTTAAATGCGGTTGGTGAATGACTTTGTACTTGAAAATTCTTACACGCCATTTGCATATGTTGTCTGGAGATATTTCTATTTTTTATTGAAAAAAAATAATGAAAAATTAATTATAAAAGTATTTTTAAAAATAAAATATTTTTTGAATATTTTGTTTAAAATATAATAATTTTGTAGGAATGAAAATGAGTTATATTTGAAAAAAACAGTATTTTTTTTATTAAAAATTATAAAGATATGAGTAGGAGAAAGTAAAAAGTGATGAAAAGTAAAAATGGAAAGATAACGTAAGAGTTGATTTGGAATAATATTTCGAGAATGAAAATATTTGTGAAAATGAAAAAGAAGTTGATAATTTTTTAATTTTTATTTTTATTTTCAATAGAAAATGAAAATGTACTTTGAAAACACAAAACAAATGGCCCTTACAATCTGTCAATCTACCTTATGGGCACATGAGAAGAAACAATGTTACCCCTAATAACACATGATTGCTAAGAGGCACATAAAATATTAGGTTAAGAGTTTAAATTTATCAAAAATTTTATATGTATTTGTATAAATAAAGAAATAAAACATGATTAGTGTTTTTGTTCTCTCTTTTTATTTAAGTTAGATCTAAATTATTCGACATATCGCATCTCCATCCTTAATTTATGTATATGTAGATGCTTGGAATTTTTCTCATATCCTTCATTAAATATTTGTCAAATGACACTTCAATGTAAATGATAAAGTTGAAAGTCGCATATAGTAAAAAGGGTGGTGTTTAGGCTGATTCAACTAAGGAGGTCGAATGATCCAACAATGATATTACTCGAGATCTAAGATTTGCAGCGAATAACAAACGTTAAGCTAGTTGAGGTGCCTTCAACGAAGACACTTCGACGCTTAAGTTACTTCTGATCGAAATAAGGGAATCGAACAGAAAAGTAAGAACATATAGTGTACATTGCATTATCTGGAGTGTGGCTGACAATGAGGTATTTATAGCATTCTCTTGGTAAATGATATATCTAAAATGTCAATATCAATTATAAAAGGCTCTTGTCCTTGCCTGGGGATTGTTGATCATTTCTAATCCCGATACTATTTCAAGTGCCATCATCTCGTCGTTTTCAAGGTGAACAGTGCTCTGGTGGTACACCTCTCTACCAGAGTTGGTGGCAAGGTTAGTAGCAAAGATTGTACCAGGATGTCACGGACGGACTCTATCTTGCAGTGGAACGACTGTCTGTCCGTAATGGCATCTCAGGTTCCACCCAACCTTCGATCCGCCAACATCCATCTCGAGTCTTTTTCATGACCCGTTCCTCATTTCGGCCCAGTAGTTTACTAGCATAAGCATCAGAACGCCTCACAGTACTAGCGTACTCGCCTATTTCAAATGCCCACAATCATCGGAGGCTCGCATCCGGCACGCCGAGCGTGTTTCCTTAATGGTCCCCGACTAACTAGCATGCACGTTCTCAATTTAGGTCCCTCACATGCACCTCTCGATGGCAAAGGAGCAATCTCGCTCCGTCTCGGCATTGAGGGTCGCTTGTGCGCCCACAACACAATCCTCGTGCTCGTCAATCGCTCAGAGCGCTTAGGCCATGCCGTAGCGCCCTTCGTTTGTGCCTTGCCCAAGTAGGGCCACATGTAAGTCCAAGGCTTATGTGATGTGCCATCATCTTATGTAAGTCCCGCACGGAGCATTGGACTTGATTTCCCGCTCGCTAACATCATGCTTCACTAACCCACTACGCGGCGTCGCCCCACGACTGCATGTCTTAAGCCAACAAATCCCCGCAACAAGGCTAGAACCCATAGCCCATGCTTAGCGAGTTAGTTCACCAGATATTTGGGTGTTCGTTTTGATCACTCAATCGGCCTAGAGGTGTTGCCCCATAATTTTCGAAGCCCACGGGGCACAAGCATTTCCGCTTTACAACCTCTCGGCACCCTCTCGGACCCAACGTGGGCCCACCTGGCCCCACGCCACTAGTTTGGTTCCCGACCCGTCCGGGGACTCCAAACACTCCTATGAGATGTCTAGAGCCGGCCCTTGAAGGCTCCCCATCGCCTTCAAGGAGTTGCTCGCTTAGTGCCTAAACAGCACTGGGAGGACCGGCCGGTTGCCCACCGTCCCAACAACCCTTAAGCATGCATGTCCCTCTTATAATAGACTTAAAAAAGATTTCTGTTGTACCCATAGTAGATATTGAAATGCCGAGCACGCACACATTTTCAAAAGTTTGCCTCCTGACGTCCAAATCACTCTCCGCTTGAACCGTTAGATAGCTCTCGGTTTCTACATTAACTCTGCCAAGTTCCAGCCCCATCCGATTCTCCATGGAACAGGAATTGCCCTCGCAATACACTGAAATTACAACAATGCCACTACACTGTCGCATTCTAAAGGTCTTCACCGTTTCCTATCCAAACGGAACCGTCTACTGGTGAAACTTGGTGGAGACATTCCCCACACTCCAAGGAATACCCTACTAAAACAGTTTCACAAAATTTCTTTTCCAAGCCACTCTGCTCCGCGCATATTTGTGCTGCCCGCGCGCAGAAAGACAGCTCCAGATCGCCCTTAATGTTCGGTGCACAAACGGACATGGAATGACTTCAAACTTGGTGGGAAGCATCCTCATAACTCAGAGAGTATGCCATCGAAACAGTTTTGCAATCCGCACCTTGTAAGAGTCTATGCTCATGGGCCATTTCCGCCCTACCGGGAGAGCCGACAACGCTTTGTCGCTCCAAATACCCCTTCGAGTCACAGTCGTCTTGCTTCTCCAATGAGCGACCCGTGACACAGGGTAACACGCGCCCTTAATGAGGAGGCATGCTGTCTATCAAAACATTGAATACGGCAAGGATATAAGTCAGCTCGAAATGAGCACTCTGATCGACAATCATCGAATAGACAAGGCAGTCGATCGAAGGTATGATTGAACAGACAAAGTGGCTTAAAGCCTCCCACTGAGTGCGATCGAAAACAATCTACTTGACCAGACGGTTGTGGTCGAGTGATTCAGCCCAACTGGGTCTAGGAGCGACGTTGAGTTGTGCATATTGAGTGGCCTAAGGTCGATAACTTGTTGGGTTATTCCATATCAATAAATATTTAAGACTACCTTATTCAAATTTAAAGCAACCCGTTTCTTCCTCCAACATAAGTGTATCGTTTTGATCTTTAAAGCCATTTCTATCGATCATAACACTCTATTATAACTTTAAAGTCAATACTCGGACTCGAGCATGATCTATAATACCAGTTAGCCCTCAACTGCATTGAAAGATCAATTCCAAACTCTTATCAATACTACCAAAAAAAAAGGAAAGAAAGAAAGAAGAGCGCGCACGTGCGCACGAGAGAGAGAGAGACTTAAAAAAATATAAAATTAGTGACAAAGTTATAATTGTCACTAATAACATCTATTACGTAACAATAATTTTTATTTTGTTGCTAATAATAATTTTTAAGCGACAATAACTTTTATTTTATCACAACATAACTTAATAATGACAAAAATTGATATTTTAAATTGTCACTATTAACAATTAGTAATACCCATATAGTTTGTGATAAGATTTTTATTGTCACTATAGGTGTATCACTAATTATTTAGAGTGATAATTTAAACACTGTTCTTGTCACTATTTGATTTGTAGGAATTATTAAAGTGATAAAATTAAATCTTTTATCATTTAGTATACATAATTAGTGACAATTTTTGTACTATTATTTAATTTTTTATCACTAATTTTTTTTAGAGAGAGAGAGAGAGAGAGAGAGTGAATTTTTCACCTACTACTTCTAACCAAGTTAAAAGTTTTAGAACTTAAGATTCGTTTTGTATTCATCCAAAGAAAAGAGTACATATTCAATAATGCATGGAATCATTGAACCAATACAACCAAAATTTAACTCTTAATCACTAGCTGATCACCGATCAATTTCGGTCCGTTGAAAACATCCTTCAAAGGGATGGGTACATTTCCAAATTGACTCATCAACCTCACGACAGATAATCAAGGCTGCCAAATTACTCCACTATTTCTGGCAGAGAAAACCTCTACCTTGTAAAGATGGCAATCAAAAACCCCTTGTTGAAAAATGGCATTCGAAAAACATTAAACTGCTCTAATTACGTGTATTAGCTTCCACTGTATTAATCAGAAAACACAGGTGCCGACAATTTAATCAGGAGGCTGACCTCTTCTGTGGGACAGACAGACTATTCCATGCTCCAATTTGCTCATGAATGAAGAAATTAATGTAGATCACTTCCTAAAAGTCACCAAATCTTTTCCTAGTATTTTCTTGAGAGCCCTTTTGGCTGTACTACTGATCTTTTCTCCCAGCCCCTAGACGCCCTCTGCAACGCCATGGTCATGGAGGTATCTTGTCTATCTTGATTCTCCCCTGGGTTTTGGTCTTAACTATAATGTTTTTGTTGAGATTTATTCTTATGTTCAACTGGTTTTGAGTTCCTATTCTCGTAGGTTTAATTCTTGCTCAGACAGAAAAAAAATCGATGAAAAAGTTGCAGTAGTTTGGTACTAATTTTCTGTGTTTATGATAGGGCAATGAGGTTGTGGCTAATGGATGGCCGCTTGGTCTTGGAAACATGAGCATCAGAATTAGAGTGGCGGACACCACTCGGCGGGCGGCGGCGCCACCGCGGCCTCACCCTTCTCGCATTCTCCGCTCCTCGAGTTTCTCATCATTCTCATCCTCCAATCTTGATACAGAGGTAATTATACAGTCAGTTTCTGTCTAGTTTACCAACCAAAAAATTTGATTCTTTTTGTAAAACTTAGAAATCACCACTTCGTTTTGCACGAAAATAAGTTTGAAGTTCTTTCCATAAATCAGTAAAATATTATTCTTTGCTCTTGGGATGCGTTCGCATTCTATCAGAGTTTAAGTTAAAAAATAATTATTTGGATGCTGTTTAGGCTTTAAGAGTTGACTTTTAAATTAATTGTACTGGACTTGAGCCCATTTATGTTAGGAAGCCCATTTCGAACATGATTAATTTGGTCGATTAGTGATTTTTTAATTATTTAATTCATTTGATCTTTTATTAAATTTTTATTTTTATGTTCTTATAACTAATTTGGTTTAAATGATAAGGTGAGATACAATATTTTTATTTAATTTTACTATTCGTTTGGTTAGAATGACAACTAGCAATAAATACTCAAACCCACATGAATATCGAAAAATCGTATTTATACGTGCAATTTTGCATGATAAATTAATTTGACACCCCCATAAAAAAATCACACAAATTATTATATAATAAATAATAATGAGATAACTTAAAAATTCAACCAAATTAGCCCCTTAGGGTCTTAATTTGACACACCAACACCACATTTAGATTATTAATTTATAATTTTTTTTTCATTTTGATTTATTTAGGACTTATGTGAAAAAGAGTAAATTTACACTTTTTTTATAAATATTTAAATGCCTTGATATGTATTGTAGTCCACAGCATCTTTCTTCCAAGACCAAAGTGTGCCGCTGGGCCGGCTAATTGGAATTAGGCCACCGAATAGAGGGAGCAGCTTGTACTGTGAACAACATCGGAAACTACCTAATGAGAGGTCGCATTCAGGGGTACCCAAAAATTCCCAGGGACTTTGTGCTCCATTGATACATCATGTGATCGGGAAGATGAGCAGAAGTGGAAGCAGCAGCTCAAGACGTTAAAAGAAATTCTGCGTTGTGTCGATTGATAAGAGAATGTTGTAGAGAGAAAATTTTGGGATTTTGCATTTTACTCTATCACCTCCTTTATGTCTTTGGAAATGCACCATTGTTATGTCTTGACATTGTCTCGGTTTTTTCTACAGTGAATTGCGTGCAATAAATTCGATTCATTCAAGAATTTTTGAATTTATGATTGAAAAACAACTATTTTAGAAAATGATAAAGAGATCGTAATTAATGTATATTTCTAACAGTGTTTAGGGAATAAGCATTATTAATTAGGAAAAAAAGGCAGCTAAAACCCAAGCAAAGCCCTACCTCTTTCGTCGGCGCATTCGATCTGGACACTTTTTGCATCCGCTATGTCCGCCGTCGCGGCCAGGTCTATCCTGCGCTCCGCCACGACATCCGCCCGTAGTGCCACCACAAAACTGGCCGGCGGTGTCAAGCCTAGGGCTGCTTCCACTCCATTTCGCGTCTCATCTCAAAAACCGCTCTCTGCTCGCATTTTCAGGTTTGTCACGAGATACACGTCATTAACTACTTGACTCATCCTTTATTGACGGCTGTTTCGATTCTGTTTCTGTAAATTGATAGTTAATCATTGTACGAATTAGGTCGCCTATAGAGATGAGCAGTGTTAGAGTGATGTCTATGTTGCCGTACCACAGTGCAACCGCTTCTGCGGTGCTCACTTCCATGCTCTCCGTTGCTCCTCGTGGTCACGCTTGGATTGTTGAAGGTAATTTTGTTTCATTTTTCTCTTCAATGTGCATTTATGGCGTTTGGATGCTTGGAATTCTGAGGCACAGTTGTGGAATTTGAAATACTCATCTTTGGATTCTAATATTTTTTGTGAGTTAGGGGATAATTTTAGGAAAACAAGATTTCCATTTTAGAAAACGAAGCATTAAAAAAAAAATTAATATTATCATTCTATTTGGCACAAACTAGATTGTTTGAGTAGATGTGGAAATTATAGTTTAGGCATAAAACATTAAGTTTTTGTTGATTTTTCTGAATGATAATTTTTAAATCATGCATAAGAGATTTGGATGGTATAAGGCTCTATAGCCTGAAAAAGTATTGCTTGACCATGCAGCATGTGGCTTTGCTGATTATTCATTTATGAGATTTTGCCATCAGATGACTGATCATATCTAAGAAACTTATCATAAAAATCACCTTTTTATCTTTTCAGCTACAGTTATTGATAATTTAGTCTTGAGTATGTCATCCTAATATGCAGTATTATTCATCAGATTGCAACGATGATGTATGATGAGTGTTGGATGGTTGGAGCGAAGTTGTATTTACATGAGCACTAAAAGAATTGCTGATAAAGTAGAGTCATGATGAGCTTGACACAAGGATTTACTGATTTCTTGTGATTTTCTTTTGTTTATAATTAGACTGTCGAATGGTAATATGAAATCACTGTTCATTTCTTTGCAAGGAAGAAGATTTCTTTATGTTGATAGCTTTTCCATAATTGTATTGCATTTTTTAGTTCCTTTTTGAAGTTATGGCTAACATGCTTACATAGTGGATATTTTTTTCTTCTTTCTTTTTTTTCGTTTAGGGTTGTGATTACTGCTGCCAAATTATTGGTGTGAAGATTTCCAAACCGTCTCCTTTTGTTTAAGCTGAAATTTATATCTTCAGTATATAAGCTTGGCACTTCGGAACTATAGTCATGATACCTTTGCTTTTTGCTTGGCTTGTAGCAGCATGTAGCTAAAGTAGTTATTCATTTTTAATTGCCCTCCATAAGAAATTTTCTTTTTACTGTATTGTAGATGGATGATTATTAGAATGTCTTGAGATGCGGTGCATTTCTTGATAGTTCCATGGATGTCAATTGACATGTAATACTACTGCCAGAGACATTATACTGCCTCATTGTAATTGAAGTCCTAATTGCTGAGCTATCCTTTGATAACCCTTAAAGTCAGTTTCCCCAAACATAAACTAAAAATTTGTCAGGAACTCTCTCTGCATTGCATTATTGGAATTTGCTGCAGTAGTTTTCTTCTTGTACCCATTTTAGTTGGCCACATCACTTCTTAAAGTTTTTCCCCCTCCTAAAAAAGAAGTGAATATGAACATAGACAGTGGATTGTCATAGTGATTGATGAATTGACTTCATTCATGTATTTTGATGCCATTGGAAATTCTTATTATGGAGGATGTTGGAACCTAGCAAGAATAGAATAATGATCTTTAATAAGGAATTATTTAAATTTTTCTCAAATTTTGGTTTACTATTTTAGAACAAATTGATTGTTTGAAAAAAGCTTAACTGATCATGCCACAGTTAAAGGCATGCTTACACGTTTGAAGTGTTTTCTGGGAGCGCATGATGTGAACTTATGCCTGAACAGGGTTTGAACTCGACTAGTGATAACTGTGCGTGAAGCCACAGTTTGTCTAATTTAGTCACATTTAACTGCTCGAACAGCATAACCTCTTGCTATTTTCACACCAAAATTATCTAACCGCATGCATGCACTTCCTGCTCGCTTGGTATTAGCGAGCTCTATTCTTCTCAATTGTCACCAGCCTCGGAGCCGGGCTTGGTAAGTCACTTATGTGCAATTGGACAGTGCTAAAATTCCAAAGTGGCAACAATTTTTGATTTTCTAAAATTATAAATGATTTAAATTCCTTGTGCAGGCACCGACTTTGGCCCATGACACGAACAGCTAAAATGGGAATCAAACTTTCAAATCGCAAGTCTATTTTATTTGTAATCTTGAACTAAATGTTATTGGTATTCAGGAGGGTACAAGGACTTGGGGCATTGCTCCGTACAAAGCAATAAAATTTAGGCCTGCATCCTACCAGAAATTGCCGAAAAAGGTCATATGTGTGTCAATTATGGAAACCTGAATTAGACAATCTTACGCCATTGCTTACAAGGACATTGAAATAATTTATTACGGTACCAACCTCAACAGCAAAGCTAAATGAAAAAACATCAGTGCTCAAAGCCAAATACAACGCCATATCCCCCAAAAGGAGGTAATCAAGAAACTTAGATGCAGAGAGAATTAACTATATTAAGACAATATGGCAACTAAAAAACCTCGAATTTTTACTTTTTCCACATTTGAGATATATATATGATGAAATCAAGGGTCAATCTTTTTTACACACCAACCATCCAAAGGCAAAATTAGATTAGACCTATCACATGTTAATTAAACTTAATGGAGAAAAAAAAAACTAATCTGAGAAATTTGTATACCAAGACCCAAGTGACAAAGTAAATTGATCTCCAATAGCATTTTGCATGGGTGCTTTTCAAGATTCTTCAACAACATTAACCAGCTCGTACTCCACTAGGGATAGATTATTGTCCTCTTTGACCACAAAATTTGCAGGTTCAGCAACCTCAACACGGCCCCACTTATCTACAGCCAGCCTCATGGAACCCTTGAACATGTCAATCTTTGCATTCCGAAGTATCACAGTACTACCTGTCTTCATCAACTCAACTGCAGTGAATTTAAAGGTTTTCATCAACAAATATACCCACGCAATCAGTGAAATAGTTCACTGTGGATATACGTTTCCATACATGAGCAATCATCAGCACGAATTATAACATCAAAGAACTAAATACCAACATATGCACAGGCATCGGAGACAAGTTAAAATGCTTCTTGAACATGTTTTATAATGACTGTACAGGAAGCACACTAACATAAGTTAAAAACTGCATGGACCAACAGTTTAGAAAACTACAATCAATTAACCGAAAATAATAATTGGTTATCTCAATGCATTTAATCAGCAGAAATAAAGAGAATAGAGACAAGCCCTTTCTGAAACTAATAACATGAATCAAGAAGTAAGACACAAAATCAATTTAGAGATTTAACCAACCTAGAATTATGTCGGTTCACCAACAAAATTCATGCCAAAAGAGAGCTAAAGCAAAATCAGGGGAGTTGCAAAAGAATGCTCCACCACATTATTAGTTGCACACAGAGAGAGGTCAGCCAACAAATTTGATGCTTCTAACAAGGTACATTATTAATTTAATCATATAAGGTAATCATCATTGTTCACCAGCGGAAGCAAAGCAATATGACTATCTAGCCAACAGAGGCATTACATCTAAGAAGCTGATCCTACTTTATTTTTCTATTATTTCGTATACTTCTCTACAACCTCATCACTCTAGCTTTTTCTTCGAAACTTCAACTTACTATTTTCTAAAATCTCTTCTAGCAAACTTCAATTGTCTAGAGGCTTTTGAAAGAGACAGTTTTATATACAACAGAAAGCTAATTAAAGCTTTCATTGTGTAAAATAACAATTTGAAGGGTTATGGTTTCTTAACACTAACATCCACAGAGTTCAGCGTACCCTAAACAACCCCCCCCCCCCCAACCAAAACACACACAAAAATCTTTGGTTCTTTCAACTAATCTTAAAGAACATGACAGTTTAATGTTCCAACTCTAGATAGCCTTATTAGAAAGACCAGCAATTATCCTTTATGTGTGTGAAAGTGAACTATAGTGAAGACTGCAAACATTGAAGACTTCGTGTCAGTGAGAGCCTGCAACGGGAGGAAGGATGAGGAAGCTTCTCAATTGTCCAGTTTCCCCTTCTACACACAAATAGTAATAAAGCTCAAGTGGTCTAATTCACTGAACCATCTAAAATGTCAAGAAGAACAGGACCCACACCACAAAAATGACCTGAGAGAAAAGAAAAACTTTTCCAAAAAAATAAATAACAAGCATGAAAACAGAATACACATTCTAATATGCTCACTGACATCCATAAAAGTTCCATAATAAATTCTTATATAAACAAAAACATCTGCAGAGTACACCAAAACCAATGCCATACGGCTAACATTAAAAATTCTCAAGTATTTGATTCACAACGTAAGTACGCATTTTCTCCCATAACAAGGTTTGGACTCATGATTTCTTCACACATTTAAAAAAAAAAAAATTCAGCTAATCTAATTAGGCATCTAAGGTAGAAATAGGATATCTTTAACAAAATTCTTATTTTTCCACAAGAACAAAGCAAAAATCTCAAGTTAATAGAAAATTCAAGCCTGGTAACATCATTTTGGTTTCTCACAGAACTAAAGACCCAGACTAAAGAAAACCTTTCTATTTCCGAATAGCTACCAATCAAACGGCAGCTCTCTATCTAAAATTTTCAAACAAGCAACACATGCATTAAAAAATAAATAAATAATGTTATTTAAAAGCAAAAAATTCATATGAAATTTCATGTGTATGTGTGCAAAAGAGAGCATTCAAAACCTTGATCATTGCGAGCGGTGAAGAGAATAGTCCCAGTTTCATCGCCGACAAGGCACTCAGCGATTCTGGTATTCTGGTTTTGAGGCCCGCGAAAAGTTGGGTTCCGGGGCTTCTTGTTGAGAACGGTGTTGGAGTTAACCACTTTCACGACAAGGGTATGCCCATTCGTGCCCGGCTTCAAAGTATCGACTTTCACAAACACCGGTTTCCGCAGCCCTGGCTTGTTCTCGGCGGAGCCACCATGTTGCTGCGTTGTCGTCGACGAGGCTTTGGTTGCCATGGAGAGAGGGAGTGACAGAATGTGTGTGAAGCCTAAGGTTTTACTTTCTAGGCTTCGATTTTGGGCCGGAGTAAGTGAGAAACCCTAGCCCTAAATTTCACGTATATAAAAATGTGATGTT
>JACGDI010005819.1:496325-554087 GCA_014898725.1 Jacaranda copaia
GATTAAGTCAGTAATCAATAAAACCACCAATTCGATCACCGATCCAATTTTCAAACATTGAATAGTATATAGTCTTCAAGGATAGAATATGAAGTCCACGTCATACCACCAATTATTAAATATTATTTTATATTTTATTCATAAAAAAGGTAAAACCACTCAGCCCCGCTCCCACTAACTCTATATATATAAAGGCTAAGCTCCAATCCAACCCCCCGACTTTTTGGGCAGCTTTGCAATTCTCTACTTTAGCGAAACCTACAGTTTCTTACCATTAGCCTCTGAGGTTTTAACATTAATCTCGTAAACATAAAAGAAGAGAGAAAGGAAGATGCTGGAGTTGTTTCTGCTGGGGTGCACGGCAGTTGTGGTGTTCCTTCACGGAGCCAATTTTTTATTCCACGCCCTTTCTTCTCATTTGACGGCCATCCGCGCTATCAGGTTTAGTCCCAAACTCCTCCCCCCATTTCTTCAACTATTTTTATTTTTATGCTCTGTTTGGTTCAAGAATTTTGAGGAAAAAAAAAAAAACAAAATGTTAAGAACAATATTTTTGATCGTTTGATTGGTAAGGAAAATATTAAAAAAAATAATTTAGAAAAAAATATAATGAATTTAAGAAAATGAGTTTTTCTTATAAAATAGAGAGAAAAATGTGGAAAAAATCCATTTGAGGTCTCTCCCTTTTCCAATACATTCATCTTCTATTTTTTTTCTTTATTATTTTTTTCTACAACCAAACAAATTTAAAATTTTATATTTTTTTTATTTTTATTTTCGTTTTCCCTAATAATTTTCTTTTCTTATCAAATTTCTTAAACCAAACATAGTGTTAATTTTCTTCTATTGTTCTTTATTTTCTTCAAGAATTTGCTAGTTTTCAGATATTATTCTACCCTTTAATCTCATGTTGTTGTTGGGCCACGTGTCTTGTTATTATTGGATGTTTGAATAAAATTTATACTAATTCAGATAATTTCAATTAACAAAGTCAGGGGGCAGTGCCCAATTAAGACTGCTATGAGTATAATGATCAGTATATATTTAAGTATTCAATAATTGAGGTGGTACAGTTCTTCTGAGTACAAGAAAAGGGATGCAGAATCTAATTTACCTTTTAGTGCCCGTTTACTTTACTATAATTTGTAGAGTGATAAGATGAAATGATAGATGAATTAAGGATTAGAATAATTTTATATTTTTAAAATTATATTTATTTTTTGGGATGAGATGAATGATAAAAATATATAATTGTATTAATTGTTTATTTAGATGGATAAAAATATTAAGATAATTTAAAATTACTAAAATACCCTTTAATGAGAAAGGAGAAATAGATATAGATATATGTTGTTTAGTTAGGATTAAAGTATTGAGAATCCTTAGATAATTGTATTGATTGTTTACTTAGATGGATAATAATATTGAGATAAATTTAAAATGATTAAATTACGCTTTAATAGGAAATGAGAAATAAAAATAGATACTTGTTTAGTTAAGAATAAAGTATTGAGAATTCTTAGATTAAAGTGATTAAACCTTTTGCTTAAGTAATGAATCTATTACTGTTTTGAATTGTGGTAATCAGACTATTTTTTTTTTCATGGTTAATAAGTGATACACTAGCATAGCAAGGACAATTATAAAGAACAATGAGCACCTCTTTTATCAATTAAAATTTGTGCCAGGGCTCGCCCTTATCTATAATATTAAAAAGCGTGAGTGCCTTAGTGGTATGTTTCGAGTGTTGAGATTAAAATACCCTTAATTTTTATTTTAAATTCTTATAACTATATAAGTAACTACTGCCACTTTATCCCACTACTATATCCCACTACCACCATTTCATACTCCTACTTTATAAGCAAAAGGCATTTGAATAGAGGTGGTTGGTGGTTTGCAGAGTTTCACATGCACTTGAAAATATCAACTATTTTAGATTTTATATGCGTATTTATAAAACAACATAAAAATTATAATAAATTTTTTTATACATGTGTTTTATATATGTATGTACATTTATTGTGCTTTAATATTTGATGCACACGTATTGAGTATGCACTGGTCATTAATTCGTTATAATGATGTAGCTTTAAGTAAAAAATTAAAATTGTCTGATTGATGCCATGACCATAAGTTCTCTAAAAGCTAAAGTATCATACAGTCAGTTGACATGTCCTCGAAGCATAAATGCCATTTACAAAAGTAAATGAAAACTTATAAGCAATTCACCCTCTCATCCTATAAAGCAAAGTTTGCAAATTATTTCATTCCACAAAATGGGCTGGATGGAAAATCATCATATTATCCTAAATAGTGCCAGGCTTGGACTCTTAACCTAGGCTTTCATCACAAAAAGTATGCAAAGGATTAAAACAGATTTAGGTCCTCATTCTTCACAATCCATCAATGTAAACCAGGCCTTACTTGTTTTATATATATATGCCCAACAACCAGAGCAAGTATATTGAAAATAAAAATCAAGGCAATGGATGAATAATTTCAAGGAGTTTGGCCAAATTATTTATCCCATAATTTGTATATATAAGAACGGGTCAGTTGTATAACTAGGAGCCTATGTGTTTTTAATCATTCTATTCAAACGAATGATGAGGCTGGGTAAAATACCTGTATCCCACCCTTGCATGCCAACCAAACTAATCCTTATGGATTAATATATAATTTATTTTTTGCAACAGTTTCTTGGGGTTTGCTGGTTGGTAGAGGAATTAGCAGATCCTTTCAAGTCCTCATGGGCAAGAGGAGAATTGGTGGCACTGAAACAGACATGTTGGCATTCCACTGATCCTGCTCTTTTTTAGGATTATCACAGAGAGAATATATTATTTCTTGTTAGATTAATAAATAATAATTGTACTACTGTATCCAAAATGGAATAGTAAAAATCTTGAGTAAAATAATTGGCCTCAATCAATATATATTCTTGACTTCTTGTTGCCCACTTATTTGATAAAATATTATCACAATATTGTGACAGTACATATATATTTATTATCTATTCTTCCCTTTAAGTACATGCGAGTTAAACAAATTAAATATTTAGCATATATGGCATATATAGTTATCTTTAGATGAATTTTTTTTTGGATTTTTGCGAGAAAAATTTGCGATTTTATAAATTATTTAAACTGAAATAATTAAGTAATCCCAAAGATTTGGGATCAAAGATTGTGGAACTAATTTCAACTTCGATTGAGTTGAAAATATAGAGTGTATTTGTAGCATCACCTTTATCAAATAAAAGTATATCGATTTTGAATACAAGTGCTATTCTTTTAGAAGTCATCCGAACTTTTTTGGAAGTATAATGTAAATTATTTAAGTGTCCTTTTTTCCCAGAGTATGATATTGTTGCACAATGTCACCTAATGTTGGAACATTGCTTCCAAGCATATTGAAGATATTTCCTTTTACCCTTTCTTACTTTTAAGGATGACAATGAGGCGGGTTTTCACTCAACACGAATTTGTCTGACATATGTTTTATAGTCTTTCAACATGTTCCTATCCGTTGCACGGGTTTTTAGAGTAAAAAATTGCACCTTACTCGTAATGTATATGTGAAACTTGAACCCTACCTATTCCTACCAACACTTAATTATAAAGTTTGCTAAATACTATGTACGATATAATTAACAAAATATTATAATTTAATTAGACCATCATATAATTTACTTTTAATTAAAGATAGATTTTTTTAAAATAATTAAAATCAACAAGAAAAATTTAATTCAAGTTAAAGTTGTATAATAGTACACATTAATTTAGCTAAATTAAACAATAAAAAAGCCAACGTTCCACATATTACATACTAAGTTGTGATAAAAAAAAATGAATACTCACTACAAAAAAATATAATATTAGTGACAAAGTAATAAGTGACAAAGTAATAATTATCACTAATAATATACATTGAGCAACAATAGCTCTTATCTTGTCATTAATGATAATTTTTAAGTGACAAGAATATTTATCTTGTTACAAAATAACTCAATAGTGACAAAAGTTAATGTCTTAAGTTGTCGCCATTAACAATTAGTGATACCTCTATAGTGATAACCTAATGACAATAAAAATTGTTACTAGAATTTGTGACAAGAAAAATCTTGTCACCATAGGCGTGTTACTAATTATCTATGGTGACAACTTTAACACTATTCTTGTCATTATTTAATCTGTAAAAGTTATTAAGGTAACAAAACTAAGTTTTTTGCTACCTAATGTACATAAGTAGTGACAACTTTTGCATTGTCATTTACTATTTTGTCACTAATTTATTTATTTTTTATAGTGACTACCAAGTACCAAGTTATGATACTAAAATAATTACAATAAGTATTTCAGATCAGGCTATGACGAATTTACCATTAGCCCAAACTCGCTCCGTCCTACTATAGGGTGAATTTTCTACCCGACCCAATCAAATTGGGTAAAATTGAATACCTGCAAATCGAATTCAAAATACCATTCCTACTTACCCTGAAAAAATAGGCCAATCTGCGAACTGATAACCCTTAGTTTCGTTAAAATAGGATCAACCTTTGCTAGTGTGATATTCTACGTTGTATTATTGTTATGCTTTTTTAACCAAACAGAAGCAAAACCTAAACTGAAAATTGGTCGATTTTGATTGGCTTATTTTGTTAGTTTTACAAGCTGAATCAAACGTACCTGAAAGATCCACATCCACTTATCTGGCTAATTCCCTGTTTGGATGCTGAACTCACTTTCCATTTTGATTGAAAAACCATAGGATGAGACAGAGACCTAACCATTATAAGTTGGCAAATTCTCTCTATTTCCATGTGATTCGTATTGTTTGATTCTTTGGTTTGGATTTTCCAAGATTTGTACGCATCTCTGTTTCGATCAAGTCATTCCTAACGTGTTTTGGGCCGCTTCGGTCACCATCCAAAACTCCAAGTCAGAGGAAAAGGACTATTTCCACGCCAATAACGTTGTACTCGGACCAGGCTTTTGCTACTATTGAGGTACACCCATTTGCTTTGTGATAGCAAATTAGCAACAATAGCAACACTTCAAATTTCTTATTTCAAATGTATTTTATGTTTTATTCTATTTTATAAATATAAATCAAATGTATTAAGTATTGTTTTCAAACATTAATTGTGGACATATATGCATAACAAATATTTATAAAATAGAATAAAAGAATAAAATCCAATGCAAGAAAAGGTCCTTTTTTAATGGACCTAATGGATAATCAACGGTATCTTTAGTGACTATGTAGGTCGAGTAAATAAGTGGTCAAATGTGAGATCACTCTAAACCCTAAGCCAAAGATATCTAATTTTATATTACTAGTATATAAAATTTGATTATATTTGGGTTGGATCAATTTTTTAAATTCAGATTGAAAACCGATCCAAACCGATTGATTTTTAGAAAAAACAAATTCAATTCAAATAAAAAAAGTTTAGTTTTAATTGATTTTGATCTTTTGGATCGGTTCATCATTTTTTTATATAAATTGAATTGGATTTGAACACCCCTTGTGAGCATGCATGTATAAAATTATATGTGAAACAAAAAAAAAAAGAACAACAATAACATGTGACCAGGGATGGGAATAGGTCAAGCTATTTGTCAAGAGCATTTGGCCTAGCCTATTTAACAAAAAGACCAAGTCAAAGCTCAAAAGGTAGCTTTTTTAACTAAATAGGCTAGACTCAGGAGTTCGAGTCTGAACGAGCTCCTGATATACGTACATGTGTATTAAAAAACAAAAAAAAAATTAAATAGGCTAGGCTCAAACTCATCTAAAAGGTTACAAAACCTAATAGGCTGGCTCATTTATCTTCTTCACATAAAAAACACAATAATAATTATACAATATTAAATATCTAATTGTATTTGATTTCTTTATCTAGTCCTTTATAGAATCCTTTATGTTATTTAATATTATTTTGTGTTAAAATGATACTATTTTGTACTTAGATTTAAAGTTGCATAATTGTGCATTTGTTATGTGTTATTTCAATTATTGCCTATCAAGGTCTATTACATATTTGAGTATACGAAAAATTTAAATTTATGTAATGTTTAGACTTGATTGAAGCTTTAATAGAAAATAAAATTTTAAGTAGGCTTTCAGGCCAAACTAAAGCTTTAAAATTTATTAAAAAAATTAGCCCTAACTAAAAATAAATAAAAAATTATATCATAAATAATAGAATAGGATCAGGCTTGTTATTTGCACAACAGACCTAACCTAGGTTAGCTCAGTCCAAAACCTTTATGTGACTTGTGCTATGCTGCCACCACTATGACAATCTACCATATATAAACCCAATCCCAATAAAATTTGGACCACTTAGTTTCATTACTTTACTCTCAGGCATTGGGCTCACAACTGGGCACTGGGCCAACATCCCTTTGATTTTGGGTCTGTTTCTTTGTTCCCACACAACCCATTGGCCCTTATTCAAACATCCAATCCGGCTGTTTACTCTTTGCCGTAACACCCAAAATCCCCAAAGGGAAGGGAAAAATCTCTTCCATCACCACAGAAGGCTCATGAGAGAAACCTTTCTCATTCTCTTTTGCTAGAGTTTCATTTCAGACAGAAAAGCTAACAAGAATTGTTTGCACTTAAGGAAACCTTTTATTATTGTCCACTTGCCTACAAATAACTTCCTCCGGCGCACAACACGCACTAATTTTCAGTCGCTGTCAATCAATCTGTTTACACTAGGAAAAAATAAATAACAATAAAATAATATGTGATAATATAAAAATTATTATTAATTATGTATATTAAGTTTAATAGTGACGGCATTTATAGTGACAACAAAATAATAATAAAAAGTTTGTCACAAATAAAATTATGATCATAAAGTCACGCATAATATTAACCACATTTCACTATGGGTTGCTTCTCTAAGTGATAACTAGTACCAAAATCGAGAAGAAATTCAAAGCCCAAATCGACCTTGAATTAACCGAAATCACTCTGTTTATCCTCCTAAAAAGAGTTCTCGTTTTAAATTTGATTTGAATAGAAAAATTATAATAAATACACACATGTATCCACGCACATACACCAAAAGTACATTAAGATTTAAATTTTGATCATCACACATACAAGATGAATACCCGCGAACGATGCTGGGCCAATTAGCCGCTCGACACATGCAAGCCAAAGGTTGAGCGTTGGGAGATTAAGAAAATAAAAAACTATATGGTCATCCCTTCTTTATTAGGATATAAGGTGATCCTCGCTATTTCACATGGAATTCCATACAATCAAACCCTAAAATTCTACTTTAAACAACTGAAGAAAAATTCAAACAATTCTGAATTTGAATCGTCTTTAGGAAATACATGAAGGTCCCAATTATGCTATGAAATTTCCCAACACATTAAATGAACAGTACAAAAGGCATTACTCATTCTGGTTTCCTCGCGTTTGGACAATTAAGGGGGTGTCGTTTTTCTTGCATGCTGTGTGTGAACTATGAATTTAGCCAGCCTCTGCTTTACGGCAATGTTGCCGTCATGATATGAAAATTTGAGGAAAATACGTATAAGACGTGGAAAAGTAGTCTAGGTGGTCTGTGGGAAGCTGCCACTCTCACCATCAGCGCCAAGGCCCACATTGTTACAACTTATTTCCAGTATCTTTCCTAGGTGCCTGCTTGGTTTGGTTTTGTTTTCATTTTTAAGAGAGAATGAAATAGAAAACTATCAACTTTTTCTTTATTTTCATAAATATTTTTATTTTCAGTATATTTTCTTAAACATATTATTACATTTTTTTTCTTTATTTTCACTTTTTATTTTTTCTTATTCACGCTTTGCATGATTTTTAATACAAAATATTATATTTTTTTAAATACAACTTATGTTCAGCCACATATAATCATTATGCTTTAAACAAAATCTCCAAATAATATTTTATTTTTAAAAACACATTTATAACTAATTTTTCACTATTTTTTTTAATTAAAAAATGAAAATGTCTTCTGAAGCGGCCCATTTGGTTTCATTCTCTGGAGCCATTTTCATTTTTCAGTAAAAATGCATAGTGAAAAATTGGCTAGAAAAAGTGTTTTTGAAAATGAATTGTATTTGGATGTATTGTTTAAAATTGTAGGTTTATATAGTTGTGAAAATGAAATGTGTTTAGATGTTCGGTGTTTTTTATATTAAAAGTTGTGTAGTTTTTAAATTTGAATCGATAATATGATGTGTGTTATTTAAAAATAATAATATTATAATTTGAATTTGTATTTAAATTTATAATATTTTTGTAATGAATGGTGTATAAGAAGTATTGAGAAGATAAAAATTAATTAAGGTAATAATATGGGTTAAAAAAGGATGAAATGGAGAGGGAATATAATAAAAAATATCTGAGAAAATAATGTAGATGATGATAATTTTTTATTTTTATTTTGAGAATAAAATAAAATTGAGGTTTGAAAATGAAAACAAACAAAGCGTAAGCACTCCAACCAATAATTTTATGCCTGCCATCTTATCACCCATCAGCCTGACCAATTGATAAAGATATATGGAATTTCCAAAAGCAAATATATATAATTTTCTTCACTGTATATATCAATCACAAATGTCCTTTTAGGACACATCAGCTGCTGCTTCTGTTTTTGTTGTTTCTCATAATGGGAATCAAGAGACTTCAAAAGCCCGTCAACTCAAGTGAGAGAAAATTTGTTTACTCGTCAAATCAAATTGGTAGTTACGTGGTATTCGGGGAAATGATAATTAATAAATAATCTAAGCCTAAGTCCACTTTATTAGTTTTTTAGGGTCCGTTTGGTTTTATTTTGTGGAGGTATTTTTATTTTTTTTGGTGAAAATAAATAATATAAAGTTAGTTATAAATAGATTTTTGAAAAATAAAATGTTATTTGAATTTTTGTTTAAAATGTAATGATTATGTAAGGTTGAAAATGACTTGTATTTGAAAAATACAGTATTTTTGTATTAAAAGTCATGCAAATATGAATAGAAAAAAATAAAAAGTAAAAATGAATAGAGAGTGTAATAGTGTATTTGAAAAAATGTGCTGAAGCCAAAAATGTATATGAAAATAGGAAAGAAGTTGATAACTTTCTATTTTCATTTTCAAAAAAAAAATGAAAATGACCTTTGAAAACCAAACCATACGGGCATTTAGTCTAACAAATGTACCAAAATAAGGTTTTTATGAGTATCAATTTCATTTGTTAAATTTTTTTGATCCTTTTTCCCTAATTCTAAAGAAAAATCATTTATCTTGTAATACCCACAATTTTTGATATACGTAATTAGAATTTCAATTTTTTTGTGAGTGTTTTGTATATTTGAATTGAATCAAACTGATATATAAAGTAAATTGATGTACAAAATCATAGAGAGCTAGAAAATCTAGGACAATGGCATCAATGCGAGTTTTTATTTTAAGTTTTTTTTCAAATATATATATATCCTAAAATTATATTTTTAGTGTTCTTTCAGGAGTCAGTTTCTAAACGAGAAAATACTTTCTAAATGAAGTCAAGATTAATTGAGTTTAAGTTAAAAACATATAAAAAACTCCAATTATAATCAATGAGATCAAGATCGTAATTGATAAATTTTTGCTATTCTCTTTTTACTTTAGTGGAAAGTTATTTTCTTTTCATACGTAAAAATGAACTATTCAATTTAAGTCGAACATAACCCTGCCCTATATTTTTGTATTGTTTTCTGAATGTTTGAATTTCTTAACAATTTAATTTTCTTTACATCAAATTGATAAATTACTATGACATTTATTTTTGTTAATGCATTCGATAATTTCCACACTTTAATTTTGTGGCTCATTTATTTACTTTATTTGTTAATCTATTTTAATTTTTTATTTCAATATATGTTAAAATTAATTTTTTGATTTTAAATGCTCGTGCACTTACAAATTTATTAAATTCAAATTCTAAATTACATACATAATATATACAAATTTAAACAAAATATTATCACATCAATTAATCACTAAACAAGATTTAGCTTAAATTAAAAACTATCACTTTTTCTCTATTTTCACTCAAACTATTCCTATTTTCATTTTCAAACTCTTTTCAAACCTTTCCGATGATCCTATATATCATCAATCAAATTCAAATTTGATTTGACATAAAATATCAACTATCATTTTAAAATTAATAAAATAAATATATATTTTTAAAAATAAATCTTCTTAAACATAAAAAAATATAAATCAACTATCTTTTCAATTCTATATTTATTTTAATAATTACTTTCCAACAAATAATCCAAACGCATTTTTATTTTTATTTTTATTTTCATTTTCATTTCAAATATACAATTAACTTTTCAACTTTTAGAAATTGCTAAAAATTGAAAATGAATCTGGAAATAAAACCAAACAGGCCCTAAAATTCTCACAACAGCCAAAAAGAAGTTTCCGAGGAAAAAGACAAACGTTGGTGGGATGGAAATCGTTGGTTGTGATACATACAAGTGATGTTGACTGAAGTCTATGCGAAAATTCCTTGCAGCAGTTTGAAACCTTAAATTACGGGCAGCATCAAATCAGAATTATTGTTGCCTTTTCCTTTTTAGACAACTTGCCAACATTAGTTCATATGAACCGACCAAGTCTGCTGGGTTTAATTTCCGACCAAGACTTTCCACCACCGACCCACAGTGGTTCAATCTAACTTAAATAGTGGTATGAATTTAATACACGTAGAAGAGCTAATGCTTTATCAATTAAAAACACGATTATCGCTGTTGAACGATAAAATACATTTTTAAAATTTATTAATGATCTTTAAAAATAATACTATTAGTAATCTCGTAGGTACTAAAATCGTTAAATGAGAATATTCAATTATTTAGGGTTTGTTTGAATTTATTTTCTAGAAGCATTTTTATTTGGAAATTAAATGTTGTTTGGAGATTTTGTTTAAACATAATGATTATGTAGAGTTAAAAATGAGTTGTATTTAAAAAATATAATATTTTTATATTAAAAGTTGTGCAAATGTGAGTAGGAAAAAATGAAAAGTGAAAATAGAGCGAGTGTGTAATAGTGTGTTTTAAAACATATTTTCAAAATAAAAATATTTATGAAGATAGTAGAGAAGTTAATAACTTTCTATTTACATTTTCAACAGAAAACGAAAAGGGTGTTTGAAAACAAAACCAAACAATCACTTATTGATTAGGGATTGTATGAAGTTCTTGATTCTATGAGAACTTATATAAAAGCTTTTTGTTTGTATTTCTCCAATGGAAGTTCAATTTTCTAAGATTGTACCTAAGTTTGGCATGATCTCTTTTCAATGATTGATTTAATCTTCGACCAATAAGTTGGTGTTACTTAAATTCGTAAAATGTTTCAGTAATGCAGAATATTATTTTATCGACGCATATGATTGTCGGAGGTTTATCCTTAAAAAAAAGCTCAATAGTAAGATATGAAAACTGCTTAAAAAACATTCGACAATAAAAAAAATAGAATATAATATCATCAAAATTAAATATATAAATGGAAAATAGCATATAATGATGTTTCGCCCAAATATACGATAAAATAGAGAAAGTAATACTTAAAACTATTGTGCTTGTTTTTATGCTCCACGATCAATATGATATGTATATAAAGCGCCAAGCTGTATGTCCTAGAATGATCTTCCTAAAATGTTGTCATTATTAGATTTCAATCCTTATAATTATCATTATTCCTTTATGACTCCATTACTATTAACATATAATATATTTTTTTTCCTTCAATTTTTTATCTAAAAATTCAAAGAAATACATTAAAATCATTAAAATATTTTATTATCATATGCAAAAAATTATTTATTTTATCCATAAAAAATTTGATACACACATAAATATGCCAAAATCATTAGTATTAACAAAATAGATATCTTCAACCCCATTTTCAAAGGTTCACAATCATATACATATTTAAAAAGAAAGTAACATTAGTTAAGTTTACCTCAATTTTAAAAACTCTATCCACATGTTATTACACGGTCAAAAATAAAAAACTAATAATAATAAAATATTTATTTCTTTCACCATATTTGAATAATCATGACAGCATAATTAACTAATAATAAAAATAAAGTAATTTCTTACGGGAGGCACATCAACGAAATAAATGCAATCTTATCCTGTGAACAACGGATTTGGAATTATCCGCGGGATTATGTAATCCGCCAGGTGGATTACCTAAATCCATAATACAAAATTCATATATTTCCAGCAATCCACACGTTAGCAAATAGAGTAACGTACCCACAAATTATGCACTACAAAGAAAAAGAAAATAAAAACAAAGGGTTAATTTTTTATTAATTAACAATGAGCCATGAATATCTATTATTTATCGAGGGTATTTTTACTTAAATTAAAATTTTAGGAGACATTTTTATTATTTAATGTGAAATACAAATAATGCATAAATATTTTTACCGGCCAAGACATATACTCATTTGTGACATGCCATTTGACCAAGGGTTGTTCAATAGGTCTAATTAGAATAAAGTTTATTTGGAAGGTTTGAATGATTATGTGCTTTGATTCACAGAGTCTATTCAATGGCTTATAATCTAATAGCACAAAGTCTCTCCTGTCATGTGAGAAGTCACATGTCTATCCAAATGAGCATTTTTGTGTGCACCTTATGTATGCCTATTAGTTGTAGTCTTGTAGAATTTGTACTTCTATCATTTTTGATTTGATATTTGTATTCTATTAATTTACTATAAAACCAATCTTATTGATTTGATAATTGAATATATAGATTTCTTGTGAAGAATATCCTCTCAAAAAAATAAAAATAAAAACTCTCGCAGTTTAATCTTTGTAGGTGTAAATTTGGAACCAAAACACTATTAGGGTTTTTAGTTAGACGATTTTAATAAAAATTCTCCAATACTAAAATGAACAAAATTCAAATAATTTGAAGAATTTTTTTTTGAGAAATATTAGAAGTGCTTATATTTGATGTCATAGTTAGAGTATTTATATGGTCGTGGAATGAGCCGCCACATATTTTCCTTGGTGATTGAAATTAAAAATTTTGTACATATTCAAATAATGAGTTGTGACCTACTTAGATAAAAAGATATAAATTTATAATATTTAAGCGTTATATTTTTATTATGAAGGCTAAAATATAGTTCGAATCCTATATTTCGTTTTATATGTTATGTTTTATTTTTTTTATAAATATATATCAAGTGTATTAAATATTTTTTATAAATAATTATTTAAAAATTAAATATAGGGTAAATGAACCTTTTAGCCCTGTTCTCATTATCTTTGTCAAATAAAATGAATCCATGTCAGGCGCGGGAATTAGTAGAACATGCCGAAAAATGATTTGACCGACTGTGACCGAGTTCCGCTGCGAACCGCCGAGGAGCTTCCATGTGTTCCCCGGCCTGACCGCCATACGATGATGACTTAATTACTCCTACGCCTCATTCTTGTCCTTTTCTGACCTGACCTGACCTGAGTACCTGACCGCCAGTTAGAAAAATAATAATTTCTCCATTTATTTTCTTCTAATTTTTCAAAAACCGACATTTCTATTAACTCTAGAGAGTGTGGGCATGCAAAACCTTATGCGGCGACTTTGGGAACTTTGAGGCAATTTAGGACATTGGTGGTAATTAATTTTTAATTTATATGAAAGTACTCAATTACAATTTTAAACTGGTGAGGATCTTATAATTTGTTTTTTAAAATTTTAATTCTAAGATTTAATTGAATCTTTTGAGAACTCTTTGTGATTAAGCAATTTTATGTGCCATAATGCAGCAAATCACTTCTTAATTAGTCATTCTTGCCATTTTACTAAAATGCGGTAAACTGGTTTAGATTTTTTATTTCAATTTATATTTAATCTCCTATTTTATTTTATGTATATACAATACATGTATTAAATATTTTTTTATAAAAATAATTAATCGATATTTAGATGTGTTTGATATATATATATCATGTTGAAAAAGTAGGTGAAACACGAAATAAAATAGAGTTTCCAAAATGATGATAAAAGACGTGTCGGACATACAATTTATTTTAAACAACATAATTGTTGAAATACAAGTTATGAAGTTAAGTGAAATTAAGTTTTTGATGAAATAACTATATTATCATATTGAAAACACGATAAAAATATACTTTCAAATAAGTTTATTAATATGACTTGCCACGCAATGATCTTCTGATTATCTTATTTTATCAAACAACAACCAACTCAACAAAACACGTTTCAAATAGTAGTAATTTTAATGCTTTTCCAACATTCAATGCAACATGAATACCTTCAAATTTATTCAATCATTGAATTTATTAAACAAACTGAATACGAAATGTTGTAATAATGGGTAATGTTCCAAACATCGTAGAAAATATTTATTAGCTTTTGGTTAAAAGTGAATACTTTTAATAACTTCAAAAGATGTATGCATACATGTTGTTCAATGTTTTCTCCTTCCAAACATTTGAATTATCAATGCTCTTAAACATGTTATTAAGAAAGAAAATCTAAATCCCTGTAGAATTACTCCCAAGAGAAATTAAAATAAGAGATAAATAAATTAGATAATCCAAATAAATATAATCATAATAATAATAACCCACACCCCAGGCCCCGCCCCAACAAGAAGCACCTCCTAAGTTATGGAGCACAATGCTGATAATACGACAATCAGCCATGCATAGTCATTACAGCAGTCAGATGGACAACAGAGGCACTCGTTCACACTTCCCACGTATCTAACAAACCCTAGCTACCGCCAACGAATTTTTCTGCGGGTCCCGCCACCACCCCGTATTGCGGGCGCCTCTATCTCCACACCTGGGACACTCTCCTTTGACTTCAACCCCTCTCTGCCCCAGCCCGCTTCTATATATTTTACCCGTCGACCCAGCACAGCCACTCATTCTCTCCTCACAACAGAAGAACATTTTCAATTGCACGCGATGGCGCCGAGGTCGAGAGCAGTGGCGAGGAACGGCGGCGGTGATGATAACGAAGAGCATTTCCGTGGAGTTAGGAAGAGGCCATGGGGGAGGTACGCGGCTGAGATTAGGGATCCGGTGAAGAAGACCCGGGTTTGGCTGGGGACGTTCGACTCGGCGGAGAAGGCCGCTAGAGCTTACGACAGCGCCGCCCGCAAATTCCGCGGGCATAAGGCGAAAACAAACTTCCCTCTTCCGGATTTAAGCGCCAAGACAGCCTATGATTTCTCGAACATTTACCGGAGTCAGAGCCAGACCAGCACCGTTGAGTGTTCAAGCAGCCTGGAGACATTCCCGCCGGCGGCGAAGGCCTTCCCTCTGCAGCTCACCCTCAGCGGCCAGCCATTGAGATTTTCCGACCAGAACAACCACCACTTCCGCTCTCCCGCCGGCGGATTTTTTAGGATCGTGCCGGTGCAAACCACAATGCTTCACCTTCGCCCAGAGTCCAGACAAGAAATCGCCGACCTAATGAACAAAATGCTGGGCATGTCCGTGGATTTCCTCGGATGCTCTAATGGGACCAAGAGCGAGTCCGACTCGTCATCTGCCGTCGTTGACCCGCCCAAATCGCTGCCCAGCAAAGGCCTCAATCTGGATCTTAACTTCCCTCCACCGGAAAATCTCTGATACTCCGGCGGCACAAGTTTCTTCATAATTAACTACATTAGTAATTAATACTACATATACATATATATTTTCTTTTACATAAAAAAGAGAGAGAGAGCCAGAGACATAAGGTGGAACGGTGATTAACCTCCGGTGACCATTTAGTTTCCTGATGAATTTGATGATCACCGTTGGACGTGAATATCAAACCCGATAACATCTATCTTCCTTTTGATTACTGTAATTTCCAGTTTTCTTAGCTTTCAGATGTAAAATAGAACTACTTTTCGATTATAAAGAATATTTGTATATGTTTTTTTTTTTAATTTTATTATATGTTTATTGTATGTTTTGAATGATTAAATTATTAAAAAATATGAAAGTTATATTTTGTTATATTTATTATGTTTTGAGGAGATTTTTCAACGTAATAATTAAATTAATATTTTTTATTAAATTTTTAGAGTATAAATAAAATTTACTTAATTTTTTATTATTAAAATAATAATAAAATATATATTAAAAATTAAAAATTTTAAAAGAAAAATAAAAAAATATTTTTAAAAAAACAAAACCAAACACTCCCTAACATTTTCTTCGAAATTCAAATTAAACGAGTTTAATTTTATTTTCATCTTTGCTTTTGCACTGCTTTCGCATAATTGCTTCATGGACGGCAACGGCAGAAAGTACGGTGTGATGTCAGTACGTACGGAATTCTTTATTCAAATGAAGGCCAATGCGTCCTTTTTCGGCGGCTGGATTATTTTATTTTATTTTATTTCCTTCAGTAAAGGCGCAAGAATTATGCACATTAATAATATTGTAGGCGAGTGGCAATATATATATATATATATATATATGTCTTTGGGTAAGCAAAATTTTAAGATTTATAAAATATTACTATTTGAAAATTAAAAAGTAAATTTTTAAGATTTAAATACAAATCAAAATTTTTTACTTTCGAAAAGTATTATATAGTTATAACATCACATTTTTATTTTATGATAATAAACACTTAATTATATATATTGTTTTATTATTTTTATTTTGCCAAGTCTATAAGCATTTGACTTTGTCAACTTGTGTTTAATTAAGATAGTGATTGAATTTAATTTGTTAGTTTAATAATTTCTTATGATGCCTTGTCAATGTTATTTTTTGCTATTTATTAGCTACATATGTGACATGCTAGACCCATTATTGATGTCCCGTAACACATAGATTTGTTTGAGACTTGAAATAGTTCTTTTGAGTTAATATTTATTTTTATTAAAAAAAAGTAAAAAATTATACAAACTTAGGTTGCTCGTAAGAAATAATTCTTAATTATTTAGCACAAGTCTCTAAGCATATATAATTTATGCATAGAAAGATTTTTTATGAGGAAAATTGAAAAAAAAAATTCTTAATGATAAAGATTTCTATCTTCTTATTATCAAGTGGAATTTGAATATGTTTGATTCCAATCTCATCAAACTATATAGTTAATTTTGAATGATATCTGCAATAAATTGCATCGAATTAGTCATTAAGCACTTAATAATATTGATAAAAAATATAAATATTTAGAGCCATTGTATTTTAAAAAGTATGCTATCTAAATTTACTTGAATTAACCTTTTCTTTTAAATTTATCTATATTCATTCAACCTTATTGAATATCAAAGAATTTTCATTGAAACAACTTGAATAAACCTAACAACCTTCTTATTTTAGGGTCTAAACCTTTTAATTATGAGACTTAAAACATCAAACCAATTTAGAAACCTATAATAAACCTTGACCCAAGTGAAAGACAACTCCGAACTCACGTCAATTTTCTTGGTAATAAACGATTAGTCACGGCAGCAGTCAATAAAAATGACAATCTTTTACGTATACAAATTGCACAGTAAAAAGTCCAACAAACTAGAAATAAAGGATGCCGGACTTAGCTCATTACAAGTCAAATATTGGGCTTTAATTGGGCTTATTTTGGATTTCTTGCAAGAGTCACACCCCGTGGTCTTAGCTTATCGCGCTAGGGGAGAAAATTAGACACATGTAATAGTGGCTGAGCAAAGCGAGAGTAGATATTCACAAATGTCTTTTTTGGTATGATTCACTTCTGAATTTCAACCAACAAGGTATTTCGATCAAAAAGAATGGATTCGTGGATGTGGAGTGAAATTTGCAGCCACAGAACAACGTCAGGCTAGTCAAGAGGGTCCTTAACTAAGACCCTTTGATGCTTAAGTCAATCAATTGACATGAAGATATTTTGGCAAGGTAATAGCGCAAAGAGTGTAAGGCTTCTTACCATTGTATTAGGATGATGGGGCATTTATAGTGTTTGCCTATGGACAAAAAAATGAATTTTCGCCTTGAAGTGCTTTTTATACTATTTTCAAGGGTAGGGATAGTTTAGGTCTTTTCGACCTGATCCCAAGCTTCACAACGATCTGGCTGAACGGAGGGGGAAACCATACCACCATTAATGCTGAGGCGATGACATTAATGGCGGAGGTGATGCGCTATCACACCAATTAATGTGGACAAACTTGTGGTTGGGGTGCATTTAATGTGAATGCGATAGGTGGCAAGGGTTGACATTATTCGCCATTAATGCTCTTGTTGCACTTATGCTGACCTCCAAGTTGCCAAATTGAACTGTTATGGTTGAGGGAGGTCCTCGGCCATGGAAGTTGGGCCCTCTTTGGGCATTTTATGCCTAGTTTGACCTAGGTCGAATGTCGAACTGACCTTAAAAGTCAAAAATAGCTCTAGGTTTTGGTATTTGTGAGAGTTGTAAGCCCATTAACCATGTTGGACTTGTGTTGGACTTGCCCATATCAAATATGTCATATTTAAATATTTAATTCATCCAATAATTTTTTGAAAGTGGGAGATTAACAAGGTGGATATCATATTGATTACAGCACATAAAATTTGAGTTAAGCGTCAATAAAAAATAACAAAATAATTAGTAAGTAAAGTGAATAAAAATGAGCACCAATAAATAAACCGTTGGTAAAAAATTAAATTGTTATACATTATTTTAATAATGTACAACCTATTCTCAGAACTTATATCTTTTCGTGTTATGGTTGGGCTTAACAAACCATTGGACTTAAAATTTATTAAAATTTAAGAGCACCGTAAGGATCGTACTCTGAATACACAAGATTGTAATTCCCTGGGCCTCTATTTTCATGAATTTAATTTCAATCTGACTTATGATTTTTACTTTGGCTATTGATCTTGGAGTATCCGGTCTAATTGCGCTTAAAATGTTCATACAATTGAAGTCACAAATCAACTATTTGAAAATGGAGTGATGTCTTTTTCGAAAGACAGCAGAGTGTCGGTTCGAGTGTTGATTCATTTTGTTAGGAACATACACAAAGATATCTGCTCCTTTTGAGAGTTCTCTCACTCTGAAAAATTTAATAAATGATTTCTTATTTCTTTTTTTGAGACTTGATATTTATTGATTTTAGTCTTGATTTTAGCCTTGATAGTTTAGATTCATTAGAGTTTCCATGTTAGTGGGCTTAGCTTGTCTTATGAGTTCTTCAATTCATTTACTTAACTAATTAATTAATTTTGAAGTTGATTGATCATATTTAGTCCAATTACCAAAATATTCGTTGGCCCATTTTTAGTTGCATCATCATTGTACTTCCGAGCTATTATTCTATTCAATTTTTTGGCGAATAAATAATAAATTTGTGTTATTTAAAATGAGAAGGTTAAAATGCAGATGAAATGTGAACGGGTAAAAATTGATATTGCCGAAATTAGCCTTATTTTGATTAGGGAAACTTGGGCCCTCCACAGTTGGGCTTTTGCAGTGTAAAAATAGTGTACGCGCAACCAGCAATAATTCAGTCAAAAAAGTCTCCGTAGACTTTAACAATCACTCGGGCTAGGCGCTGGCATGTCGTACGAGGGCAACTTTGTCATGTAAGCTTTTATGGTTACAAGACATCATACAAAACCAAAATTGAAATATAAATCATTCAAATTTACAATCTTATACATATCTTAATTATTATTTTCAAAATAACATTTAAATATAATTTTATTTTTACTTTCAAAATTATAATTAATTTTATCAGTATATAACTGTATTGTCAACAATAAGATAGTCGGCGTCGCTGAGTGGCTTGTGACCTAAAAACATAAATCTTCCACATAATGTTAGAAGTTAAGAGTTCTAGTTTGAATGAACTTTTGATGTGCATGTCTATAAATTAAAAAAAAAAGGTAGCCGACGTCTTTCGATGCACTTTCCAATTAGCTTTTTAGGACAGCTAGCGTGTATGATTAATAGATAGGAAGAATTTTTTTCACTTATTTAGTAACGTCTAATTTTGAATCAACTCTTATAGGTAACGACAACACTAAATTGAAAATAGAAAATAATTCGATATCAAATAATATAATGTCCAAATAGACCCTAAAATTATAGAGGAGAGAAGTTCGTAATAGTTTGAACAACGCGGACATAATAATTGAGGGAAGGGTAAAATGGGTAAGCGGTGGCGGTGCACCCATTGTTGGACGACCGTCAACGCACATCAGACGTGGGAGCCGCAACTGACAGCCGCACCGGAATCTACAAAGACGCGGGCGCATAACAGAACAAAATCAAAGGCACAGCCACAGGATTTTCTCTGTTTCTTTTCCTTCAAAATTTTGACCTTTAACGTAAGACGCAGGCAGCCGCGGAACCTCCTCTTTTACCGACATTCTATATTGCCAATCGTGGACTTTTGTTAGACCTTTGTGGCCCATCTTGATTCTCGATAATCTTCTCTTTTGGGACACTTTATATTTATAAATTTTTTGGTATAATGTAAAAGAAATAAAAGGAATGTTTGGTTATGTTTTTTATATGATTTAGGAAAATAAATTATTGAAAAATGTGCAGATTTTTTTTTGATATGTTTGTTTATGTTTTGGGAGAGATATTTTTTACAGTAGCATTCAGTCAAATCAATACTTTTTTATTAGGTTTTTGGGGTGAAAATAAAATTAAATAATTTTCTTAATATTAGAATAATAATAAAATATATATAATATATGTATATATTGAAAAACGTGTGTTTTGGAGAGAAAATAAGGATATGTTAAATTGTATTTTCCCAAAACAACATCATTTCGAGAAAACATAACCAAACATTCTAAAAAATATGTATTCTCTTTTTCATGTGGCGTAAGCTAATATTTTGATTCTTGTCCAAACATTCTTGTGAGTATCATTTTAACTAATTCGAAATCAGTAAAATTGATTTATTTCTGTTAAATTTGTACGACATTTAGCTACTAATTTTTCAATTAATATAAAATAAATATCATCTTTTGTAGTCATTAATTAATAAGTTTAGTTGTAAGGTGTGAAGTACAAGTCAAATAAATGTTAACACATTGATAATCTATACTATTATAAAAAGAGTGTAAAAATTATGATATCAAATTTTAAATATATCAAAAATTGCTCATTTATTTATTTATATATTTAATAAAATTTACATCTTTTTATTCGAATCCCAACATAAATCAAACCAATCCGAGCCAAAGACTATGTCCTTGAGCTATTGGTTACCTTAACAGCTAATGAATGAGATGGCACCACTTTGAAATTAAACAAAAAAAAAACATTTCACTATCGTATAAAGGAAGAACTTGCATCATAACATATCACATTATGGAGATGCTTTTATTTGAGTTTGAGTTCTTAAATATTTATTTTCTTCATTTCAACCATAAACTAATTTAAGCATTTGAGGTCATTTTGAGATTGAGCGAAACTTTGAGACTTGTTGGATAAGAGTGTAGGTTAATTGACTAAAGCACGTGAAAACATATTTTGATCTTATACGTAAAATAGTCGATCAAATTCCACCTAAATAGTGCCTTCAAATACCATTTACTGTAGGGTACTTAAAGTGCGTTCATTATTATTATCTTTCCTTTTATAGTATCTGTATTTAATCGTTCAACCTCATATTGGATTAACATAATCGAAATATTTTTATTAGAACGCTTATAACGAATTCTAATATTTATTTTGAATTAAAATTTGACATTTTCCTATCATTTTGACGTAGTCGACTCAAATCACTCAACTTATTAAAGTAAGAAATAGACTAATTCAAATAAACTCAACTCAAATAAGCTACCAAATACTTTTTCTCCCAATTCCATATTTCCATTTTCATGAATTTTACTTTGATTAAAACGAAAAAATTCTCAGTTAACAATATAAAAATAAACCAGTAAATTCCACAAATGGAGTTAATTTAACAATGTACAATGGAAAGAGTAAAAGAACGAAAAAGTGTACCATCCTTTACAATAATAATAATGTAGGAGACTGGGAGAAATATTCGAACGGGAATGATTTAGTCAAGTCCAGCGGTCTACAGCCGACAGAGTCCGAGGAGACTGGAGAAAGGTTAAAAGAACTGCTTGAAAGCCGGCGAAAGGTATCCCAAACAAGAAGCGACCGTAGACTAATAGCCCGTTTGGTTTTGTTTTCTCGGCTATTTTTATTTTCTCGTTAAAGTAGAAAAAATAAAAATAAAAATAAAAATATAGAATTATCAATGTTTCTCTTATTTTTAGAGATATTTTTATTTTATTTACAACATATTTTTCCAAAGTCATTCTTAGGGGTCGTTTGGTTTTATTTTCTGAAGGCATTTTCATTTTCTGATGAAAATGAATAATAAAAAGTTAATTATAAGTGTATTTTTAAATATAAAATATTGTTTGGAGATTTTGTTTAAAATGTAATGATTATGTAAGGTTGAAAATAAATTGTATTTAGAAAATGTAGTGTCTTTTGTATTAAAAATCATGTAAATGTGAGTAGGAAAAAATGAAAAATGAAAATAGAGAGAGTGTGTCTGGAAAAATGTACTGAAAATGAAAATATATATGAAAATAAAAAAGAAATTAATAGCTTTCTATTTTCATTTTCAAGAGAAAATGAAAAGGGGCTTTGAAAACAAAACCAAATAGGCACTTACATGCCTTATCCATTTTCACATTTTATTTTCTCCTACTCTTATTTGCATGACTTTTAATACAAAAATATAATAATATTCAAACACAACTCATTTTCAATCATACGTAATAAAGTGAAACCAACACACAATATTTTATTTTTAAAAATATATTTATAACTAATTTTTAACTATTTCTTTTCATCAAAAAAAAAAATCCAAACGGGACCTTAATAAATGATATATCTTCAATTCTCCCTCCTAACCAAACACTAAAACCACACACGTATTATTATTAATGTCCCTTTCCAATCATCATACTCCCTCTTCTAGGGCAGTCCTATGTGTTTATTACATCCGCAGACCGTCGACCTTTGTAACCTTCGAGGAAAATAATGGGAGTGTTTGGTCATATTTTGGTAAAATAATTTTATTTTGTTAAAATATAATTAAATATATATTTATTTTTTTAAAAATGTTAAAATTAGTTTTCTCAAAATACACTTTTTTATCTTTAATTTTTCTCAAAATTTTCCTATTTTCTCATATGCATACACATATATCATATATGTTCTTTTATTATTTTTACAACAAAAAAAATACTCAATTTTATTTTCACCCTAAAAACTCAACAAAAAAAATTAATTTGACCGCTGTAATAAAAATTATCTTTCGCAAAACATAAACAAACATGTTAACATTTTTCAAAAAAATTTCCAACTAATCCGTAAAACATAAGGAAATATCTATTAAATTCCACAATTCCACACTCAAAATTTATTTCCTCAAAATATATATCATAATCACCTACAAAACATAACCAAACATTCCTAATGTGTCCCAAGAAATCCAACCACAATGAGTATTCCGATTTCACACGAATCGCAGTCACAATTATTCGTGGTAATTTTTCTCAATATAACCCTCACAAGTGACGATTTTTCTATGATTATAACTTGATGTTATGTACTTAATTTTCAATAATTGATATTGAAAAGATTACAAATTGAAATTGTAATCACTCGCAATCACACCTGCACGCTGGATTTCTCGTGCACTTGGCACGTGAGAACACAATTATTTTTAAATTAGATGCTTTAATGGTAGTTCAAGCAATTCTTAAGGATGTTGAGGATGTCATTTATTTTAGAATTACGGTATATGATTGTAAAGTTTTCTTTTTTGAAATTACTAATAGTCGGGTTTGTTTTATATGTTGTTCAACGAATCAAGTAGTTCATTGCATTGCTAAGTTCTTTGTTTCTATATTTGAACTGATTGTGTGAGAAGATTGTTTTCCTACATATTTAGTTGATATAATCTTTTTTCCGTCGCAATAAATTCTCTTTATTACTGTCAAAAGAAAAAAAAATTTACCATATTGATAAGTTTGGATTAGCGGGACAACCTTAACGGCTGCAACAATCGAATGATCCACTTAATCTGTCCAAGAATATTAATCAATAGCACAAAGGAAAATAAAAGATAGCTCCGAACTTCAAAAAACAAATATTTACAGTAATTATTAAACCATAACTCAAACGAAAGTTAAAACGACAAAAGTAAAAAACACAAGAATGCCTACATCCACAAAGGTGGAGGCTCGTTCAAGTCTATGGGCAACTCACGTCTCGCAGTCCCAAAATACTGCCCCGACCCGTTGCCCTCGGCTCCCGCAATCCCTCCGGCCAGGGCCATTAATGTGTGTCCTCCGCCGCTACCCTGTGGCACCAGCCCGGAGGAGTGGAGGAAGTTGTTGACCATGGGTCTGCCTGACGGGAGGTTGAGGTCCAATGATAAGCCCGGAGGCGGCGGGGGAAAGTTAGTCTTTGCTTTGGCGCCGCGGAGCGACCTGGCGGCGCCGTCGTATGCTAATGCGGCTTCCTCGGGGGTGTCGAAAGTGCCCAACCAAACACGAGTTTTCTTCCAAGGATCACGTATTTCGGCGGCGTAACGGCCCCATGGACGCTTCCTCACTCCCCGGTAATGGCCCTCCCGCGCCGAAGCCATGGACGAGACTCGAGAAGAGGGGCTTTAGATAGAGAGAAAGTGGATTAGACGAGAGATACTACGACGATGTATGAAGAGGCATAATATATATAGATATCATTGCAGTAATTTCCTTTTTTTTAATTTATTTTAGATAATATTTATTGGATAATTTTTTATTTTAGAAAGAAATAAATACTGAAAAATAAAAATATAGCAATAGCCTTAGATACAAAGCAGTGTGCAAAAGTGGTGGGCCCCACCGACTCCATCCGTAATCGTCGGCTGGACGGCACGATCAGCTCCTCAAATAGAGAACTGCAGGTAGGGCTGTAATTGTGTGCGACAAGAGGCCAGGTCTTGGCGTGTGCCTACGCCCCCTTGATTTATTGATTATATGATTTTGATTGCTCTACTCTACTCCTATTAAGTATTTTACGGAGACATCGTAGCAGTAACATTGATTTGTACAATGTAATTTGGGCTGGTTTGGTTTGCTTGATTATTTAGGGGTGGTATATATTTAATTAAGCATTTTTTAATATTTATTTTAATTGATAATTTTTTTTAATAAATTGTAGGATCAATATTATTTATTGTTACTTTTAAAAAATAAATCAACGAAGGAATATTTGATTTGATATAATTAGAATTATAAAGATAAAATATGGCCTATTTTTAATTAAACATTGCTCCTAAAAATAAGAAAGAATGAGAAAATTTTGAAAAACTTATTAAAAAGTAAACATAATAGTAAATTTATTTATATATTAATTTTACTAATCAAATATAAAATTAAAACATTCTATCATTGATGTTGCTTGAGGTTGTTTATAGAGAAAATGGGAGTTGTATTACTGGTGAGTCGATCAGGGAGGTCGAGTATTCAGGATGGTGTATAACTTTGGGGTTTGAGATCTGCAACCACAACACGCGTTAAACTAGTCGAGGTGCCCCCGACGAAGGCACTCCAACGCTCAAGTTAGTTCCAGTCAAGGTATAGAGAATGTAGAGAATGTAAAGTGTGTAGTGTATGGGATATTACCTTGAGCGTGGTTGGGCTTGAAGTATTTATAGCTTTTTGTGGGTGTGATTTTACCCAAGTACCCCTATCAGGTGTACTAACTTTTTCCCATGCGAGGGGGTTGGGAGTCATTCTATGTCCAGATCACGGTACTGTGCCAGATGGCTAAATCTCCTATTTTTTGGGATAAATCGTGCTAGCAGGAGCATGCCTCTGCCAAAGTTGTTGACAGGGTTGTCAGAGTTGTTGGCAGCGATTACACCGACTGCCACGTGTTATTAGTGTAGAAGAACTCGACCTATCAAACTAATAAATGTGGCGGGGATCCGAGTGAACGCTGGAGTGATCTTGAGGTCGATTCATGTTAACCAGACTCGAATATTTGAACTTCTGGAATAATCTTGAGGTTGATACGGGTCGACCGCAGAGCCTACCAAGTGAGGTCGATACTGATTGACCAAATAGATTTACTGTTGGGCCTTATGAGCTGTATCGTTTGATGTTGGGCTTATTGGGTTATCCCATATCAATCATAATAGAATTACATTTGCTTACATATTACTTCTAATCACATCATTCGAAGCAAATGAGCACTCTATGTATAATGTGTCATACACATATGGATACAATTATTTAGGACTATGAATATAAAAAAAAAACTTTGAAAAATAATGTCTTAAGCAATTTCATTTACATTCTAAGTCTAACATGCTAAATAAATTGACAATTAATCAAATAGTATCGTTCTCACACGCTTAATAGCTTAAGTATGATATTTGAAGTTTGAACTTTCAAATTTTTTTTACACAGATGTGTATGTTTAAATGAAAAAAACACTAAACTTGGCATCCCTACAAATTTGGTGAAATTATGTCTTTTTAGTAAACTACCACAACAAGATTTGTTATAAATATCAAATTAGTATGCATTTGATGAAATCTGCTCAATATTTCATCCAAATTTTTTAGTGACAAATATACTCTTTTAAATCTTAATAAGTCGTTTCTCTTCAATTGATTAAAAATCAAAATTTTAGGACAAAAGATTTAAAAATTAATGTTGAAATAAACTTTGAAAAAGAATAAAAGTATGAGAGAAATATATGTATCGTTTTTTAAAATTTGAAAGGATGATTAGAAGTAAGGGGGCATTTGATTTTGTTTTGCGCAGGCATTTTTATTTTTTAATAAAAAAATTATAATAAATTAATTATAAATGTATTTTTAAAAATAAAATGATGTGTAGAAATTTTATTTAAAATGTAATAATTACGTAGAGTTGAAAATAAGTTGTATTTAAAAAATATAATATTTTTATATTAAAAATTGGACAAAAGTGAATAGAAGAAAATAAAAAGTAAAAATGGAAAAAATGTAATAATGTATTTAAAAAAATATATTGAAAATAAAAATATATTTAAAAATAAGAGATTCAAAATTTTTTATTTTCATTTTGCTGAAAAAAATGATTAGGGGCCTTGAAAACACAGCCAAACAGACACTAGATAGATTTTAAGAGAGTGGTTGGAGGCGGCATGAAGAACCTCCGCCGCCTAAATACGCGTTGCGGAGAGGTCAGGTGGAGTGGGCTTTTGTCCGGTGTCTACTTCCAAGTTTACGGTCCCCCCCGCCAAACCAAAACCCCCCGGCCCTGTTCGGCTCCTCCACCTTTTCTCACATTTCTGTATTCGGCTAAAATAATATCTCCTTTTTGTACACTCGTAGTCCGTATATGGCTTTTACTAATAATTTCTCAATTTTGTATCCACACTGGATTATGTTGCTGTCGAAGGACGGACAGTATTCTTATTTTGGTATTTAATAATTTAATATTTATACAAATAGTTAATATTAAAAAAGAAAGTGAAAAAAGTACAGATACTACAGTGCTACACTGGTACACGGGTACTGTTTATTCTTTCAGGAAAGTTAATAGCAGAGTGTCGGGCACCCACGTGGACGGTGATTCATTACTCCGTGTCTGTGTTGAAGCTGACAGCCGAGTTGCATTGGGTACTGGGCCGGACCGGACCTGGGGTGCTAATCATATTCATGTTGCTAATATTGGCATGGGCTCTGTTGTTTTGATTTTTCTCAAAAAAATTTATTTTTTTAAAATAATTACAAAATGAATGCATGTTCTTCAATTTTTCTCGAAAATAATAAAATTTTAATATTTAAAAAATTCTTATAATTTATTTACAAAATACCCTACAATTTATATTTTAATTATTATAATATATATATAATCATTTTCACTGTACAAACTTAATTAAAAAATAATTAATTTAATATTAATAGTAAAATTTATCTTTTCTAAAACATACTAAAATATATAAAAAAATTTTAAAATTATTTTTTATATTTTTTTTCAAAAAAAAAAACATAACATATTTCTCAATTTCTTTTTAAAGATATTTTCTATAATTCACCTAAAACACAAGAAAACATTGCCTCAGACCTTTGACTCGCTTTGGGTGGTGAACCGGTGGCCCCGGTTCCTGCTCCTCACTACAGGGCCTGGGCCTTGTACCCTTTTTCTCTCTCTTTTTTGCCCCTCTCCCGACTGGTGAGAAAGTTCAACTGCAAGAGGCAATAGCTGACGTAAGTTTCGACATGTTTTTTGTTTTTGTTTTTCGTAATATACCAATGCTTTCTTTGGTTCTATATCGGGTATTTTGTGCGAAATATTTTGGAAGAATAAGAGCTCGTTTGGAAATATTTTTACAGTCATTATATATTTTAGGCTAAATTTAAAAAGTAAAAAGTTAGTTATGAGTTTAAGTTTAAAAATTAATATTATTTGAATATTTTTTTATAAATGAAATGATTATGTAAGGCTCAAAATGAGATATATTTCGATGTTGTTATGTTTTTGGTATTAAAAATCATGCAAATAAAAATAAGAAAAAATTAGGTGTGAAAATGAAGAAAAAATATAAAAGTATGTATGAAAAAAATATTTGAGAATGAAAATGTCTATAAAAATATAGGAGAAGTTGATAGCTTTTTATTTTTATTTTCAAGAGAAAATAAAAATGAGGAGTGACAATAAAACCAAACGGTCACTAAATCTTTAAAGGAGGATTGAAAAATTTAGTATGTGTTTGTTTCTTTCAAGAATTGTTAGAAATTAATTTGGGAAATAAAATTACGTTTGTTTTTATTTTGAAAGGAAATAATTTATACTATTAATATCAAATTAATATTATTTTGTATGATTAGTAGGATCATCATTTAATATTATATGAAAAGATATATTTATATGTGTGTAACTATTATGTTCATATTAAGGAATGAAAATAAATTATATTTCGAAAATATCTATTGTGGATATGTTGGATAATTGCCCTAGAAAAATAATCAGCTTATTTTATTTTGATTTATCTGCATGAGAAATGTCTCAAGAAAATGGAACCGAATAGGACCCAAAACTGCTCAAGGCCCAGTTCAACAGAGCTTTCTGCCACAGAATTGGGCTGCAAAAAACAACAGAAGCCCAAACTTTAACATGGTATTGGGCCTAGGAACGAAAATAGTCTACTTAGAAAGGAATTTTAAGGAAGAAAATATTAACTGATAGTCAAATTTTTCAATGGCATCGTCTAGCACTTGTACGTCTGAGGTTGTAGTTAGAATCCTAATTGACTTTTGGTGTGTATCACAAAAGAAGAAGAAAATATTAAGTGAAATATCTTTATTTCTAACGAAATTATACAACGTGATTTATTATTTGAATTGTTTCTTTTCCTCTCATTTGTTCACTAATACTATGTTTGGTTTAAGAATTTTGACGAAGAAAGAAAAATGTTAGGAGAAAGGAAAACGAAATCAAAGAAATACAAAATCTCAAGTTTGGTTGGTTGTCAAAAAATAAAAATAAAAATAAAATAAAGAAAAAAATAGAAAGAAGAGGGAGTGATGCATGTGTTAGAGAACGAAATACAGTCATATAAGTTTTTCCCTAGTTTTCCTCATCATATTTGTGAGAAAAATATATCTTCCTCAAAAACATTGTTATTTCCCTCAAATTTAAATTTTCTTCTCTTTAGATTTCATCTGCTTGGTGTATTTGGAATAGATAGGATATATATGACTAAAATAAATAGTGAGTTATTGTGTATTCTATCTAATATTTGTTTGTATATTTTAAATAACTTGATATCCAACTTTAATTGTTTATTTGGCATGATTATTCCATTTGATAAACCACAATTTATTTCCTACTTAGGTTAGAAAACATATTATATTTCAAGGCTTTAATACACAAGTCAAATTTGGTTTAAATGCATATCAAGTCCTAACTGTATTAGAGGTATTTAAAAATGAACCAAACATTAAAATTGAGTTGGATTGTATATTTATTATGCAACATCAAAACAAGTAAATGAGCTCTTGGTGTTTTCTTATCAACCGAACAATCAAAAAATGTTTTTCTTAACATTATTTTTTCCTCACCATGATCTTGAACCAAATATAGTGTAAAAGTATAAAACCAAACATCCAACAAATAAGACATAAACTGAAAACGAAAATCACCATTCAGCAGATCCATTTGTATCCAGCAGGTCTATTCTTGGTTATAACAAACCCTAGCAAAATTGTTCATTAACCTAAGTAATTAAAACTGATCACTGGAAAACCTAAATCTGAAACTGGTCTCCAGGAAGACTCAAAGGTAAATTATACATAAAAAGCCGTTGGATATTACAAAACAGAAAAATCCTCAAAACCCTCAAAACCCTGATAAGTTGAATGATATGATGAGGAACCTGAACCACTGTCTTTCTCCATTGTTCCCAGATCCTCCATTCTCACTTCTTGATCATCCCAACTATGGCCTTCCTACATTACCATGCAATTATACTCAATACCCATATAACCAAAAATCAAGAAACAATAAAAGTAAAAATAAAATGAAACAAAATACTTACATCAAAATCTTGATTTGGTAGAACCATCAAATTCGACAAATCTTCCACTAATTTCAGTTTCTGCATCTCCTCCAGTCGATGAAAAACACTATCCCTCAACCGCTCCAATGCTTCTGCATATTCCTCCAGTTCATGCAATTCCATGCCCTCAAAGTTCTCCACTTCGTCCCACCAGAACTTATCCGTCTCCTTTTCCTTCATTCTCTTTTCCGTCTCCTTTTCGCCCTCCAATCTTCGGACTACTTCCTCGTACTTACTTCTACTGTCTTCTCCAAGGACAGCACTCTGCGGGCGAGAACTCGTACCCAGAGTTTCCCCCATTTGGAAACGGCCGAAAACCGACTCAACAGACGGGATACCGAACGCGAAAATCTTGTCCGCCGGTGACTGTACGAGAATAGCGATTTCCGCACCGCAGAGAACCCCCAGTTCGCTGGCTTTTCTGAACAGCCCTAGACGGCGTTTGCTGAAGGTGACTTGCAAACTGGTTTTCTTCTCGATTTTCTTGATTTCGATTTTCCGTCGGCCCAACGTTTTCTTGCACTCCGCGTTTTCCATGGCTGAAAACCTAGGCTGTCTGAAGGAAATTAAGGAAGTGGAGATATATATTTACTTATTTATAGAGCAAATAATTAGGTTTACCCCATGTAAAAGTTAAAAAGGGCAAAAAAACCCTTTTATGAAAAAAAAAATAGAGAATGTCTCCTTTATGTTTTTAAAAAGGTAGCAAATTATCCTCTTTCATTCCGCATGGCAATTCACATGCTGTATATGCAATTGGTTTTAGGATTATTTTGTTTCTAAACATTAATTGTTGGATGTATTTAAAAAAATTAACAGTTTAAATTACTTTTACCTATAAAAAAAATATAAAATATAAAATATATTTTTATATATGCATACATACATACATATATGTATATATTTATTAAATATATAGTTAATATAGACATATTTATACATAGTCCATATGTGTATGTGTATACATATATATAAAATTATATATAATTTTGCACGTCACGTCCCAGCTGAAGACATGCAAGGGAGTAAGGCAGCAGAGGTTAACGCAGATCTTGGAAGCCTTTGGAATCTTGTACATACTTAAAGAAATTTGAAGAACTTGTTTAGAAGTTTTTAGTGTAGGTTTTTGGAAAACTCTAGAGAAGTTTTTGGAATTTTCTAGTGTAGGGAAAGTTCTAAAATTATAATTTAAACCATAGGATTAAATTGACCTCCACTGTTCGTTCGGGAGGAAAGTAAAATAAATAGATTAGGAGCATTTGCAACGAAACCAAGTAAGAAGTAGTAACTAAGTAATAGAAGCGTTTTTGAATCTTTCTCTCAACTCTCTTGTTCTCAACACTTAGCTAATTTACTTAACACACATAACATTGAGGAAAGGGTGAGACTAACTTAGCTAGTGTCGCAAGAGACAAACAATGGGCTAAGTGTAGTATGATAGCTTATAAGGGACAAGTCCATAACAAGCGGCCTTTGTGAGTAGTGGTCATGGCAAGTAAGGTGGGGGTAGGGGGTGGAGGTAGGTAAATATAATATATTTGTATATTTACGTTTATTTATTAATATATTCTTATATATAAATATATACATAAATATGTTATGTAGTTATAATGTATTACATTATATACTTTATATTTAAATTTATAGTATACTATATATTTGTATATAATATATATAAATGATAAAATAGAATAAATTAGAAAAATAAAAATAAAAAAATAAAAAATAGTTTTTACAGTGGAGATATATATATATATATATATTTAATTATAGGGCAAATTAGATATATAATATAAACTTATTAGGTTGAAAAAATTCGTTTTTACATTGTAACAAAGAGAATCATTATTTTGAAAAGAGAAAAAAAATCTAGGAAATTTGATTGTCACACAGGAAATTTAAAGGTGGCCTGGATGGACTATGTTAATTTCTTTTCACTTTCCTAATTTAAATTAGGCAACATGAAGATTTGATAAAGGAACTTGTAAAAAATCAAAATCCAGACACAATCTCATCTGATTGAAAATTAATGTAGCTAACACATTCTCTTAGTTTTACTATTATATTTTATTGTTTTTCATATGATAATATTTTAATTTAATCATTGAAAATATATTTAAAAATAGTTTTTAAATAAAATTAAAAATATATAAAATAACTAGAGGCATAGGATGAGATGAGTTGGCTTATGAACTTCGCAAGCGGGCTCAACTTATGCTCTACTCGAGCTCGAGCCTTTCGAGCTCAAACATTTATATTAGTTGAGCTCGAGCTTATTTATAATTATTCGAAAGCTCATGAGCTATTTTTATAATAATTTTTAATATTAATTATGTAGATAATATAAATAATATTATAATATATTTTGTAAGTTACATTGTTACCCTTTACTTTTTAGCCTTAAACTTTGGTTCTTTATTCCCATTTCTCAATCTGCCAAAACCCATTTCTCTCATTCTCTGGTCTCTCTCGAGTCTTGCCGCTACGGAATTTGCCGAAACCCACCATCAATCCATATAAAAACTCACTTTCACACCCCCAAATTTGCAAGTTGCTTAATCAATTTTAGGCCTTGAAAAAGAAGAACCCTCAAAGCTTAAGTTTGGAATCAATATTGGTATTATTGTTGGGCTCTCTCTTTCGAGAAATTCAAGTAGAATATTTTGCTATAATTGGGTGTGAACAATGATGTCTTTATTTTTATTTTGTTGATTTTTTTAATTTTCTTGCTATTTTCTTGGTTGAATTTTTTTTATTTTTCAGTGATTTTACCGAGTGTTTGAGTATAGATTCAACCTATAAATGTAACCCATATATTCCTTGAATAGTTGTTACTTATTAGAGATAGAAATAGAGATTTTTAGGAGTAGAAATTATTTTTGGTGGTTTTGTTCTAGTGGTTACTGGACACTCATGGATGGTTAGTTGGGTTAGGAAAAGTTTACAAGAAATTCTTTGTTTTTATGGGAAAGTTAACAAGGAATACAAATGTTAAAGTAGTAAGAATGAGTATCATAACAATTACATATATACACACACTTGTATATGTTTGTAAAGAAGATTTTCATGGGTGGTCTCCACTATTCCTTCAAGCTTAAATGCTCACTCATTTGTTCAATAGACACTTTGTTGGTTCATGTTTATCATTTTTTGAAGGGAAATGCCTTGAATATTAGCTGTTGATGTAGCTTTTCTTTTGTTGCTAATTGTTGTTTAGTTTACTTAAAATGAGCTCGAGCTCATGTACTCAATGACTCGAGTCTAAGTTCGAGCTCAAATTTAAACGAGCCAATGAGTTGAGCTCGAGCTCTAAAAATTAAGCTCATCGAGCTCGAGCTCAAGCTCTCAAAATGAGTTGAGCTTGGTATTTTCATCCTTATAAATAACTAAGGGTAATATAGTCCTTTTATATTAAAATTAAGGCTAAAATGCTGCAAATTATGAGGAGGAGATGGTATGCATATTTTTTAAAACCACAAGAAGATTTGCTGTCTATTTTTTTTTTTTCATAAGGGATTTTCTTGCTCTTTTCTATTTTCACCAGGGTGAAATGTAATCTGCCCTATATTTATAGATACAATGTGGTAGGATTTTCAAGATTTTACTGTAATTAACACTCTGTACCAACGAATGATTTTTTTTAATTCTTTTTCCAAATAATAGCTGTTGGCCTCTTCTACTTTCCATATATGAAATTTCACGTGTAAACAGACCGCTCCTCTTTAGTCTCATGGCTGGTTTTCGTTACTACAAAGGAACTAAACTTTAATTAAGTTAAAACTGTCCTTTGTTTGATTTAATGATTAGAGTGTTTAACATTGTTAATCAAACAAATTAATTGAGTTAATCTGTCGTAATGAAGTTTGAGCAAAGTTATTGTTGGACTTATACTTTGGCTAGCTTATGCTTCTCAAGTTCCCAACAAGATAGAAACACAAATTAAGCAGATCATGTTAATTACATGGTAAATTATGATTTATTTTTAATTTAGGAAAAAACACAATTGATATGAAAATCATATTTTGATATCACAATAGGAAAAAAAAAGGAAAAAAAAAATCTAGTCAATTTTTTAAAGAACTAATTTAACTATATCAATTAATAAGATAAATACAAAGATTTCAAAATTTAACAAAAATACTATAGAAGAAAAAGAAAAATTAGTGATCAATAAAATAGTGAGAAAAAATACAAAAAATATCATTAATTATTTATATTTGCTAACAAAAATTTTAATTTGTCATTCTAATGCCTTTTGAAAATTTAATAGTGATAAAAATTGTGTTTGAGGAATTACTTTTGATAATTAGTGATAGTAAAAGATAAATTTTTTTTTTTCACAAATTATGGTGACAATTCTTTTTATCACTGTACATGTATTATTAATTGTTAATATTGATAGCTTAACACATTAATTTTTTTCAATATTAACTTTTATTTTAATAAAATAAAAATTATTATCATATAAAAAATATCATTAGCAATAACATAACAACTTTTTAGACTGAAAAAGTTTTTTTTTTTTTTTTTTTTTTTGTAACAAAGAGAATCATTATTTTGAAAAGAAAAAAAAAATCTAGGAAAATTTATTGTAACATAGAAAATTTAAAGGTGGATGGATGGACTATGGTAATTTCTTTTCAGTTTCCTAATTTGAATCAGGGAACATGAAGATTTGATAAAATAACTTGTAACAAATCAAAATCTAGATAAGATCTCATATGATATGAAAATTAATGTAGACAAATTCTCCTTTTCTGAAAAATCAAAACTCAAGTAAACTCCCCAAAATTGCAGTTTCATCTGAACCCCCTAGCTAATAACACAAGTAAGAGGGTGCTCTTCAGCTGAACTTATTTAAAATATTTTATATAATTTTAAAATTTATAAAATATTAAATTTTATTTTAAAAATAATTTTTTAAAAAATATTTAGATAAAATAAGATTTTAAAACTTAGGACTGTGATTATGGCCAATTTGTAATGTAGGAATGAAATTTATGATGATATTAAAGGAGGACCAAAGCTCATTAAAAATAAAAAAAAATTCACAATGACTACCAAAAAATACAGTCAATATCGATGATCATTTGCATGGTACTTGCACTAATGTTCCATGCATGCGCCACACCAGCGCCATGTGTACAATTACCAACGCTGACTGTGTTTTTTGGTGGCCACTATAATTTTTTATTGATTTTTAACGAGTTTTGATCTTATTTTAATATCACTCCAAATTTCGGTTCTAAAATGCAAAATGGCCATTGCTACGATGCTAATTTTGCAATTTTCCCAAGACCTTTATATCTTATTTTAAGAGTTTATAAAATTTGTTTTTTCCTTTTTTTTTCAAAAGTTTATCAACTAATTTATATAATCTTATAAACTTTTAAATATCTTATAAGTTTTGTCAAGATTATAAGTTCATCAAATACCCTCTAAATTAGGAGCTTTAGGAGCTTCGACTTTCTCAAAAAGAGTTTACCCCTAATTTTTTATTTTGAAAGTTTATAAGATCTTATTTTAAAAATTTTACCAACCACTTAATAACATTTTACAGGCTCTATAGATATATTTTGGAGCTTATATTTACACTTGTGAATTAATAAATAATTTAACAGACTTTTAATGTGTGTATATATAAATTGAAAAAGGAATAACTGTTAACGCCTTAACTAATAAGAGTTACCAAGAAACAGGAAGAAACACATACTTTGGGACCTTGCTTAGGGCGTGTCAGAATAACAGCCCAATGAGGCTCTACACCATCACACAAAGATGGGCCCAAATACAATATCCAATGTCCAGTTTACCTTTGGGCAGACTTTGGCCCAAATACGAAATAAGTTCAATGTATAACTCAAATTCTAATCGCACATATAATTCACAAAGTATAAATCAAACAAAATCTAATAAATAATTTAATGTAAAAATATAATCTAATACACGTAAATCTAACATATTATTCAATACAATAAAACAATATCTCATTATAAACTAACATATAATTTAATATAAGTTCAATGTATAACTCAAATTTTAATCGCACATATAATTCAAAAAATATAAATCTAACAAAATCTAACACATAATTCAATATAAATGCATAATCTTAACACATATAAATCTAATACATAATTCAATATAATTAAACACATATCCAACATAAATCAACATATAATTTAATATAAGTTCAACATATAACTCAAATCCTATTTAAATATATAACTCAAAGCCAACCAGCAACAAATGAGAAGAATCCACCCCTTCTCCCAACATCCTATCCTCCTTCTTAATTCAATTAATTCTAAATATTTCTAATGTATTGTATTAAAATATATATATATATATATATATATATAAAAACTTAAAATAAGGTATGCAAACTTACCTTTAAATGTTCCACACAACTTACACTCACAAAAGGTGTCCACCACAGTTGAGATAGCCTACATCATTAAGCACATGTTACAAGTGCACATATTTAATCATAAATCATAATTTCATAGACTAAACTAAAATGTGAAAATCTAAAATTATTCAATATATAGTACCATAAAATTTAATTCAATCTAAAATTCCAATAAAATTATTAATTCAAATAAAAACATAACTCTAATAAATATAACAACATTTAATACGAATATAAAATTTACCTCAAATTTTAATTAATATATAAATCAATGTTTATGCTAAATCAAATTATATTACTAATAAATAAATCATTATTTGAGTTTAACTAACGCATGAATCAAATTTTAAGTAACTTGGACAATTAACTAAAATATAATGGAGACAACTAAAACATAATCAAATATTTTAACTAAAATATAATCAAATTTTAACATATTTGTGAGAATTATCTTAATTAATGGACATAGAGCAAAATAAAAATTCTCCAAATCTGAAAGATTGAACAAACAACATCATTAGCATATTTAAAAATTAAAATTATTTTTTTTAAAAAAATAAAAAATAAAAAATAAAAAATAATATTCCATATTTGGCCCACAGCCAAATCTGGACGGATGGTGGCTAGAAATTGTTGGCCGCACCCATTTGCACCAGTTGCTGCTGGTGCATGAGCAGTTAGTGCACACCAACAGGCTAAGTGCACCAGTTAACTGGCCGTTTTTACACTTCATAAAAAAAAAAGAAAGGAAGAAGAAGAAGAAGAAGAAGGAAAGAAGAAGAAGAAGGGGAAGGAGGAAAAACTTGTTTTGAAATAGGGAAAAAAATTTGGCTTTTCAAAAATAGGTTTGGGTGGGAAAAATAGAGAAAGTAGGGCTTTTAATTCCCCCACCCGATAATTTTAATTTTTTATTCTTATTTTTTCATTTTTTAATTTTTGCAACGGAAAAATCCGTCGCAAAATTATTGATTTGCGACATATTCAAATTTGTCGCAAAACAGCTGAATTTGCAATGGAAAAATTCGTCGCAAAATTGCTGATTTGTGACGGATTTTTCCATTGCAAATTATTTTTTTTGTTGCAAATTATTTTTTTCACTTTCTAAATTTTTTTAACTTTTTGCGACGGAAATTTTTGTGATAGACTTTTCGTCCCAAATTGCAATGAATTTTTTCCATCGCAAAGAGATGTTTTTTTAGTAGTGCTAGCAAATCAATGCATTATTTATAATGTAAAATAGAGGAAATTGTGTTAAAATTGAAATAAAATATTATTAGTATTTAATACTTGGCTTGAAAGTCGCAAAATTTGTATACTCAAGTGATGGAAAAAAAAAAAGAAAAAAAAAAGTTAGGCGGCTCCAACCCACCGGGTTCAAGGCCAAAAGGAAGGTGGGATGGGGCTATATGAGTTTCAGGTCTCTCAAATGCCATATGGGACGAATTTCGAGTCCTGCCAGATCCGCTTGTTGTCATCCCTAAGCAACTCACAACTCGAGAATTGATTATAGTTAGAATCACTTTTGATCCAATTAGTCGATTGAACTAACTATCTCGTAATAGCCCATACAAATTTGGCTCGCGGACCATACAATGATGAGTCTTAATTTGAACAAAGCAAAACTCATATGAACTTTCAGTTAAGTAAAATACAACTCTCAGTTCAATAGTTTGAATATGATTAAATCCTGGTTACACGAATTAAACCCAATAAAAAGTAACAAAGGTTGTGCTTTGTTCATTCTGCATTCTCTTATTTTTACTATTATATTTTATTATCTTTCATATAATAATATTTTAATTTAAGCATTGAGAAATATTCAATATAACCTTTACCAACACTTCGAATCATATTCTCTAAGTACAAATATTATTGTACTTGGAAATTCTTGATGCAGGAGTAATTGAATACATCAATCTATTTTCTCAATAATGTACATACATAAAAAATTATAAATATTTTTTTTATTTAAATAAGACATTTAATATATTTAAATCCACTCCGATTCAACAAATAATAATTACTGACGTAAAGTAACATTTTATCTAAGTGAAAATCTAAATTCTTCTATACGCTCCCAAACTTGATTTTGACAATGACAACCCCCACTAACACATTAATCCATAGAACGGGGCAGCATACAATCCATATCAAAGATTGAATTATTTTCCAATACTATATATACTAAGAAAAGAACGTTGATGCAATAAAAATTAATTTCAAATTTAGAAAAGACAAAACCAATAGAAAAACTTAGAGGGTGTTTGGTTTCATTTCCCAAGCTCTTTTCATAAATTCTATTATTCTAAAAATAAAAATCATCAATTTTTAACCATTTTTACCCAATATCATTTTTATTTTTATTTTCAAAATATATTTTTCAATAATTTATATATTTTCTCACATTTATTTATTGATATGGGATAACCTAGTAGACCCAACAGACCCATCATCAAATGAGATAGCCCAGGAGGCCCAATGGTAAATCTATTTGGTTGATCAGTATCGACCTCACTTGGTAGGGGCTGCAGTCGATCCGTATCGACCTTAGGACCACTCCAGAAGTTCGAATATTCGATTCTGATCGACATGTATCAACCTCAAGACCCACTTCGGCATTGACTCGAATCCTTGCCGTATTTATTAGCCTGACAGGCTGCATGCCTCCGCATTAATGATGCGTAACAGCTGATACAGTCGCTGCCACCAACTCTGACAACTCTATCAACCCTGCCAACAACTTTGGTAGAGACGCGCCTTCACTAGCACTGTTCATCCAAAAAAACAGGAGATTTAGCCACTTAACACAATATCGGGATTCGAATATGGAATGACCACCAATCCCCTGGCAAAGACAAAAGTCAATACACCTGATAAGGGTACTAAGGTCAAATCACGCGTACAGATAGCTATAAATACTTCAAGTTAATTACGCTTAAGGTAATGTCCAATACACTATAAGCCTTACATTCTCTGTATTCTGTTCGATCTTTTCATCTCAATTTGAACTCACTTAAGTGTCGGAGTGCCTTAATTGGGGTGTTAAGGGTCGCCCTCGCCCTCGGGGCCCTTTGACACTCTTTGGGCTGGTCACCTAGGAGCTGAGCGCACCCATGCCTTGGTGAATAGATCGTATTATTGGCTGCAGATGCGGGATGATATCGAGGTGTATGTCTGCACTTATCTAGTATGCTAGCAGGATAAATCGGACCATCAAAAGAAATCGGGCTTGTTAGAACTACTGCCTATTCTCTAGTGACCTTAGGAGAGCATATCTATGGATTACATTATTGGGTTGCCTAAGGAGGGAGATTTGGGGACTATCATTGTCGTGGTAGATCAATTCTCTAAGTATGCTACTTTTGTTGTAGCCCCTAAACATATTATAGCAGAAAGGACAGCTCATCTCTTCTTCAAACATGTTGTCAAGTATTGGGGACTGCTGAAGAATATTGTCAGTGATCGTGACTCCCGATTTACTGGCATCTTTTGGACCGAGCTCTTCAAACTTTTTAGATCTAAACTAAACATGAGCTTGAGCAACCATCCACAGTCTGACGGCCAGACCGAGTACTTTAATTCCATGTTGGAGGAATATCTTCGACACTTTGTAAATGGCTCTCAGAAGGATTGGGTGAAGCTTTTGGATGTTGCTCAGCTGTGTTTCAATGCCCAGAAGTGCTCTACCACCAATAAAAGTGCTTTTGAGATTGTGATTGGGCAGCAACCGCTACTCCCTCACACTCTGGACTCCCCACAGGGTACACGATCTCCTCTCACAAGGAGTTTCTCGCAGGAATGGAAACAGAATGTTGATCTAGCCCGAAGCTACCTCGAGAAAGCTCAAAAGCGGATGAAGAAGCATGTAGACCAAAATCGCCGCTTTAGTGAATTCCAAGTGGGAGATAAGGTATTGCTGAAGGTCCCTGATCCGAGACAGTCAAAATCAGCTAGGGGGAGAACCCTCGCTTAATGCAAAAATATATTGGACCGTTGCTTATCATTAAATGCATCGGAAAGGTAGCCTACAAGATAGTGTTGCCTGACTGGTGGAAAATTGACAATGTTCTCCACGTAAGCCAACTCAAGCCTTACCATGCAGACCGGGAGGATGTATCCTGAAACAAACCCAGTCGCCTACAGTTGACATTGACAAAGAAAGAGAAGAGGGTGGCAGAAGTAATTCTTAATCACCAAGTAACTGGCATTAGAAGCGCAACTCAGATGGAGTACTTGGTGAAATGGAAGGGATGTAGCAACAAGGAGAACACTTGGGAGCGGGTGACGGACCTCAAAGTGTTCAAACCTCTATTGGAGGCATACCAGGCCTCAATGTCATCGAGGATGTTGCCATCTCAGGTGGGGGAGAATGTCAAGGGTTGTCCTCTCCCTCGGGCCCCTTGACCATCTACGGGGCATCTAGGCCGCCCCTTCGGCCCCTCAATCAACCTGCATCAATGGACTTGCACTCTAAGGAGTTCATCTGTTGTGTCATAGGTGTAGACCTTTTCTTTTGTTTTCCCTGTTGTAAATATGTAGGTAGGATGCTGCCCTTTTTGTTGTAATTTTCAGCTTTTCAATATCTAGTGCTATCACAATAAATTTTTTTTTTAGCTTATTATAGGGGAAAATGTGTAGTTGAAGCTAAGATGTACTGTACTTTGTTAGAGTCCCCCTCAACATCTGTCGTTGCTCTGGCAACTGTAAATATTGTAATGCTATTTTCATTAATGAATGCAAGCTTTCTTTCCAATTGATCGTGCCTTTTAAGGCTTTCTTATTTGTTGATAGTTATCGAGCTTAACGGTGGTTGGGCTCCTGTTGGTTGATGGTTATCGAGCTTGATAGTTGTTGGGCTCTTGTGGGTTGTTGGTTATTGAGCTTGACAGTAGTTGGGCTCTTGTTGGATTTTGACACTGAGTTTTGGTGGATGTAGCTCTCGAACGGCCAGCTACTATCCACACAGTGAGCTACTGTACATACTCCTAAGAAGTACCCTGTGAGACGGGGGCACCTCAACTAGTTTAACGTGTGTTGTGATTGCAGATTTCAAGCCCCAAATTATATACAAACTTGAGTACTCGACTTCCCTGGTTGATTTACCCATAGCAAAACTCCCTTTTTCTCTACACGTAGCTTTCAGCATCATCATCTATATATCTTATTTCTTTATTCCATTATTTCTATCTCTCTCCACCTACAATCTATTAAAACCAACATAATTATTATATTTTCAAATATTTTATTCAAATACATTTTTACTTTCACATCATATCACATAACTAATTTTTATCATTTTAAAAATAATAGAAACTGAAAATAAAAATGAAACCAAACAGGCCCTTACACTTGTATAGCTACCCCTCACCAGACTCCTGTCCCGCCGGGTCCCATGTTTGCTTAAGTCTTCATCCTTATCCTCATTCCTGAATTCCTCTATTTCCACTACCACTTTTCCAATTACCACACCATTTTCCAGTAGACAACGGCCTCGCGAGTCGCCAACCTAGTAATCGCCCTGGAAGTAGAAATAAGAAAACCTGGAAACTAGTAGATATTTCCACACCAGATCTTTCTATATATAAATACTGAGTTAAACAAAAAAAAAAAGAAGGCAAGCAGAAAAAATGGTGCTTTTGGATCATCTCTGGGACGATGTTATCGCGGGCCCTCAGCCCGAACGTGGCCTCAAACACCTCAAGAAGGTTTATACCAAGCCCTTGAACGTCAAAGGTACTCAGTTCTTTTCTCTTTTCTTTCATTTCTTGTCAGCAGGATAAAAACACACACAATCACGTGTTTCTGTGTGTGAATATTTGATCGTATAAATACTTTTTTTTTTTGGTTTAATATGATCAGATGCTGGAAGAGAGAGTAGCAGCAAGTACCAGAGGTCTCTGTCGATGCCGGCTAGTCCGGTGACGCCGGGAACACCCACTACTCCTTCGCCGACGGCGGCGCGGAAGGATAACGTGTGGCGGAGTGTGTTCCACCCAGGAAGCAACCTCGCCACGAAGAGTGTTGGAGCTGATTACTTCGACAGACCACAGCCCAACTCCCCTACTGTTTACGACTGGTACGTACTTTTACATATTCATTACAAATTTTCTTTTCCCTTCTATTTTTGCATCTTTTGGCGGGTGACCCATTTAGGTAAAAAATTTAATTTAATTTTGAGTCTCATTTTTCAGGCTTTATAGTGGAGAGACAAGGAGCAAACACCAGTGAAGTACTGTTGGAGTCAACCATGGTGGATGCATATAAATAGTGCCACCTTTCTTCTCAAACCCTCTTTTCTGTGGCTGCTGGCTATATATATACATATATATATATTGTATACATATATTTGGGGTTTAATTTCTTGAGATTTATGGTTTAATTAACGTTGTTTTTGTTGGCTGACTCGAGTTTGAGGTTGTAATATGTCCATGGAAATCAACTGTTGCCGTATGTGCGTTTTGGTCGTGTATTTGGCTGGCTGCTATCTCATCGTATGCAATGAACTGTTATGTTTGTCTTATTAATAATTAGATGATTTTTGCTGTTCAAATCTTCTATTTTAATTTATATTCTCTCCTTTATTTTACTATGAATAACATGTATATTGAATATTTTTTGATAAAAATAATTAATAAAAAATTAAATATATTTGATATATATATAATATATTAAAGAAGATGAAGCGATCTGGCTCCAGTAGGTGACTTTAAATATGGTTTAATCAGATAAAGATGTTTGACACTAATATTATCTAAATATTATCCGTAAGGATAAAACTTATCTATGAAGTGCTTGAAAGATGTTGATAATGGCCGAATGGGCTGAGCTGGTTCCACTTCTACGCTATTCCCTATGTGCTATTAGATAAGTATAGTCAAGATTTGCCAATAAAAAACTGGCGAATTTTATGAATGTTTGGGAGTGTTTTTTAAGAATAAAATTATTTTTTGAGAAAACATGATGAAAAATGTGGTTTTTTTTTCCTTTTCATAATTAACATTTTCAAAAATCCTCTGTTCTTTCACTAAAATAATAAAATACCCCTTTTATTTTTCATTTTTCCATGCATTGATCTAAGCACATTGGTTGTCCTCTGCTTCAAAAGTTTCTCCCTCTTCCTCTCTTTCTCTCCCTCCATTCAATCATTATATGTACATATGTATATGTATATATATATATTATTTTTATAATAAAAAAATAATTTAAATTTATTTTCATTCCTAAATACTAATAAAAAGTATTGTTTTGACTATTACAATATAAAATATCTTTCTTAAAATATAAACAAACAATAATTTTTTTGACTATTTTCTAAAACATAATAAAAAATCAATAATATTTCCTAACACAATCTTCATATTCTCCTATAATTCTTTTAATATTCTTTCTCTCAAAATATATAATAAAATCATATAAAAAAAATATAACCAAGTATTCTCTTTATGTATTTGTAGAAATGCAAGAATGCTATCTTGCACGCTATGAAAATATTGCAAAATTTCAAGTCACCAACTAATCAGTCCTATGGGAATAATGAAAAACTAATAAATGTAGACAATGTAAATGACTAATAATGGGAGATCGACTCACTAATTTTCAAATTGACTTACTACATAACTCAATCCTCTAATTATTGTGGTTTAGATTTTTATTCTACTATATGTTTCATTTCTTATTTCATTATATAAATGTATGAGTTTGATGTAATGTGTCCGTATGATATCGATACTATATATAACAGATGAAAAAGAACAATTTTTGACTGATTCTATAGTCATAGCTCGAACTAAGCAACTGCAAAAGATTTTATAATTAGGCATGATATTGAGTTTCCTATCATAGAGCTTACCATTTGCATGTTTCCATGGTGACATCTTCTTGGGATAGTACTAATATACCATTCTCATTGACCTCTTTACTCATCCTAAATCACCAACTAAATAAAAAACATAATAGGACTGAAAAAAACTATATAAGTTAAAAAGCCTATAATTACAATGTCTTCATAAGAAGATAACACAAATCCAAATTTAAGGCACAACAGACCGGACCAAGTTCCACAACCGACTCCCAAACCAACAATAAAAGTAAAAATATTTTAACATCTATATGATAATGACCTAGCCGAAAAGCCTCCAAAAGAGGCAGACAACTGCTTCATCAACCAGTCTAGTATATAGTTGCTTGTATGTGCACTTCTTTAATTTCTTAAAACCACGGAATTTGACCAAGAATATACAAATATGTAAATCTACTATCTTTCTTCAAACCTTCAGAAACTTTCTTCCAGCATCATATCAGCATAGAAAGACAGCAGCTTCATCCTTCTTCAATTTCCTTCACGTTGCGTCTTTGGCCGGTATGCCAAAACCTTAACACACGGAAAATATTCAAAGGCATCATAAAAGGAGAATAAAGACAACAAACGTATAACCCACAATTTACTTAGCATTGGATATAAAGGAGTAAAAAGAATTCACAGCCACACTGTAAGGGATCTGGATAATTGTACAACTTTCCCTGCGCGGTAAAAGCAAAGTATACCAGATTGCGCTGAATAAATGTGGCTTGAATTTGCTCCAACGTTAGATGCTCATTCAACAACTGTAACCCATTGTGGTGAGGATTTGAGCTGCCAGATTCCTTTTTGAAAAGTGAAGAGTTGTTTACAGGAGTAACATCTTTGACTATTAGCATCTCAATATCACTAGCTATCACAGATGTCTGCATGGCAACATACTGCAAGAGATGTGGTTCTTTCAACGATTCAGGGCCCGTTATCTTGTTTTTAACTGCCAAACAAAAGATCAAGAATTAGAATGGAGTTCATCACCTGGCATAAGTGTCTAACAGACAATGTGCGGCTGCAGAAGATGTAGGGTCGGTGCAAGTTGGGTATCTTTTCCTCGTCCATTGAAACAAGCAAGAGGTGCATTTTCAACTGAAACAAGGAAAATAAGAAGAAGAACCCTAATAAGTTCCTTTAACACAGTTTATGGCATTTAGTCAAAATTTCCAAGATCCCTGCAGCAAAATATCTCATGTTACCATTGATTCATCATTTTCATGTGAACATTGTTGCAGATGATTGATCAGCTTTGACAGTCGGCTTTCCTTAGAAAGTCTGCCATTGGCCCAACTGAGGCCACCGCGTCGATTGTTATTGCGCATGCCACCTCTTCCCCAGGAAGGAAAGTCTGTTTTGCCTAGTGCAGCAGATGCACTGATTGATTCTCCGTTCTCTTCTGAATCATTATTATCATCACAACCTCCATGTGCATTGGCTCCCGATGATGGCCGTGAACTCTGAGCTCCTCCCTGTCTTTTGTATCTTCTTGATTTAACTTCAGCAGATTGGTCATCAGTCGAAGACGAATCTTTGCTACCATTATCTGATCCATTGTGTTCAACAGCACGATTGTTTCTCCGACCTCTCAAATTTCGATTATTGCCCTGTCTCCTAGCGAGTGTCGCTGCTGTAGCTTTCGCTGATACTCGTTTCTTTCCCACAGCTTCCGCTTGCCGACGAAAAGTCTGGGTTATTGACTCTTGGATCTGTTACAAAACAGAAAAATTAAGCAGAGATAGAAATGCATTGCTGGTAGTATGTCCTGAGGCATCTATCAAAAAATACACACCCAAGAGACGTGTAGCTAACAACCAGTTGCAGATTTTCGATGAAACTGTTTAGGCTGTAAATTCGTAAAAAGCCCTTCCAAGGTGTTGTGACTTTTGGAATAAAAAATATGTTGAAGAGTTCAACAGTTTGCGAAAGGTTGTGTATTCTACTACAAATACAACCTCTCATTCATCATTTTACAGAGAAATTACATGGACAAAGTTTGATTTTGTGACAACGATAATTTTATTCTTTCAACATGTTACAGACAATTTAATTCCTATCCCATGTTGATTAAATTTGCACAGTAACCTCGCGTATCCAATTAATGGGTTATCATTAGCATACTAAATACCGAAGACTCATTTTATATTTTATCAAGGGTTAACCCTCTATTCTGGTTTTACTGGGTTTCTGGGTTGGAGCTCTGAACATTATATATTTAGATGCTAGTGGCACAACTTATTCATCTCTATGAACAAGTATTTGTAGTAAATCAAACAATTTCATACTCATGCCATCATTAGGTGACTGGGAGACATAAGAAAATTAAGCACCTAAGAGGCATACTACTAACCATACCATTGCAACTCTTCAACAAAACTATTAGAGCTGCGACTTTTTATGAATCCTAGGGTTGTAACTGATTCGTGAAACTGTGTGCTTTGTTCCATAAAGACAGCTCTTCACTAATCATTTGAAACATGAGATAACACAGAAATGCAAACAAACTATATTGTAACTCTTGCAATGATTAATTACAAGAAATAATTATTAGTATATTCAGCCAAAAGGAAAAAAAAATAACATTGATCACTTTATGAAAAAAGTGGAAGCCAAATTATTCTAAATTGACACAAATTACCAGCTTATTGCGGGCTATTTCCTCTTCACGGAAAGCCAATTCCTGCAATAACAATTGGAGTGGTTGGTGGCATAGCAAAGATGATTATATACTGGCCAAAAGAAGAGGGAAGAACTTTCTCAACTATTACCTCTTCCTCATACTTATCAATATCTGGATACAGAGCAGCAATCAGGGCATCATAGTTTGGGTCATCTCTTAGAGAACGTCGACTAGCACAATGGGTGCGGCAAGCAGGGCATTCATTGTTCCTGCACAGAAATCAATGGGTAAATAATTAGCGAGAATTCTTCAATAGCTAGTCAATAGATAAGAAGCACGTGCAAGTACCCAAGGCGCATGGATTTGTCAATGCACTCTCTGCAGAAGCGATGTAAGCATTCCATGACTGTTCTAGTCTTCCTAATGACGCCTGTTCATGGAAAGATCAAACAACAGTACATCACAGTGCCAACAAGAAAAGAGGACATGTTCTGACCAACAGGTTTTAATTTTCTTCACTTGTAGGAGTACGGTAAAAACAGCATTTTATGCAAAATGCAATAGTCAATAAGGAGATGCAGGTCTTCATAGTGAGTGCTAAATTTGTTAATATTCCGCAAAAGCTCCATCAGATGATTTCCGGTAATAAAGAAATCTGCAGGAGTAGTATTTCTGTTGAAGCTTATCAAAAGAATAAATAATTGAAATCTCTATTGATAGATTGTTGCGGAACTGATTAGGGTAGCCTTGCAGCATCAAGCTCCTCGCTAATAGATTTGACAATTTTGGCCAACTCCAATCGACTTTTTAGCAAGAAAAGCAGTTGAGCCAAATTTCCATAAGAATTCAAGCTGGCCGGACTTATTTGATTGCGTTTGAGGCCAATTATAAGCTTGGGCCATCAGCCAGTCAATCCTATATATATGTCTAAAGAAATTTATAGGAAGTAGAGAGTAACTGCTGCTGCCATCGCCTACAGCACTCAAATACATCTATGTCCTCTGACTCTCCCTGAGACTGCAAAGAAAAGTGCTGCAGCAATACTAACCTCTAAAAAGTAACTACTCTAAAGCAATTCATGCATCAGAATTGAACCTCACAGAAGCAGGGAACACTCTGCTTGTTACAGAACACCGTTACCTATTTAAATATGACAAACTAAAATCAGAAAAGCATACCTAAACATATTGGACATTGAACTTCCTTGCGTATTTCTGCCAGCTTCACGACAATAAATCTGAAATTCAACAGTATAAACTTTTAGGGTACTGCACATCAAATGTCATATTATATTCTTTGATCATTTTCAGCCCTTCTAAACTAACCTTTTTACCCATCATGAAAGAGGATAAATGAATCAGGGAGGTTCATTCATGGATTTATTTTTTAAAGAAAAGAACATACACCTAAAAGAGTCGATTTTTCTCATCTCATTATCACAAACATATTTTCTGCCATATCATGGCACTTTTCAATTTGGTTGGAACTTATTTTTCTTTAAAGATGATTTTTCTTTAATTAAAACCTGCATTGATTAGATTAATACATTGCCTCCCCATCCCAGCTCACATGGAGGCCCACATATTTTTCCAAGTGTTCACAGCCACAACCAACAGCCACACATAATGTGGTCCACAGAATGAAATTTTGAAGTTTATAGTACCTATACAATCAGGATAAATATCCTCTCATCCTACAAAATATATCTCATGTTTAATAAGCCTTCAAAATGCCACCATGATGGGCCATATTCTCAATTACAATCTCCATCTGGAAGAGCCCTAGGTCATCACTTGGGAATCAACTATGTGCATGGCAATGCCTGAGTGACTATTCAATGGATCTCAAATGTAAGGCGCTACTAAAATGCAAGAGGCAAACCTTTAAAACAGAAACCATATAAGGCTCCTGATTGCTCAAAATTTACCAACATGCCAAATAGAAGCCCATTTTAACTAGCATCATCTGGTCGAAGAATCTCCCACTGTAAACAATCATTGCTATAAAGACAACACAGATCAATTTCAACATTCCCAGAAACATGAACATTGATGTGAAAGCAACTACCTAATTCCCCATTAGCAATCCCTTGAAACTTCAGTCAGATACACAGATCAAAAAACTGAAACCGCAAAGCAGCAGTTTATATTCCTGATTGAACACTCCCTCAAAAATCAATTCAAGTATGGATATCATTATGCAAGATTTACCTTGAATGAGATCATGCATGATTTAACATGCAACGATCAAGCAACCGAAAGGAAAACAAAATTGCAATGACGAGAAACCAAAATCCAAAACCCGAATTCAGAAATCAAAGTTCATTCAACTTCACAGATCAATCAGATAACATTGAATTTCAATCGCTAGAAGTTCTAGACTTTCAAAACGAAAAGAACAAGCCCAAAGGTCGTCTTTAATGAAACTTGAGTAAACGAATTGCATCAAAGAATTAAGAAGACAGTCTCAAGCTATAACTGTTGATTTTACACATCAAACATTGGCAGAAACCACAGCGACATGGTCAAATCATATATACACGGACATGTATGCCTGGGTGTTCATACGTGAGTGTGTCTGAACATGTATAACTAAATGCAAAAAGCGATACAGAAAGAGGTAGAGTACTCGTCTTTTTCTCCATCGCTAGAGTAAGAACTCCCGTCCGAATCTGCGAATCAAACACAAAAACAGAAGAAATAATAAAAAAGAACAAAAAAATTAGCAAAAAACGATGCTGACTGAAACTCGAATTTAGCGTAACCAAGAGAATGCATGTCCTTAAACGTGCAGGTATATACATATGAAACACGCATACCAGAGGCGTTGTCAAGTTCTTCATTGTTATGATTCTCACTGCCTTGAAGCGAATCATCGTCTTTTTCGTCATCGAACGGTGGGAGAGGATGAGGAGGCGAAGTGGTGGTTTGGCGTGAGCGCTTATGAGGAGGCATTAAGCGGCCGAGGGAACGGAAGAACTTGGAGAAGATAGCTGCGGTGATGACGGTGGCTGTGGTGGTGGTGGAGGAGGAAGAGGAGGAGGTGGTGGAGGGACGCAGTCAATGAAGAAAGGGAAGCAATTGAGTGTAGATTTTGTTGCTCTTGTATAAATAGAATTTATGCGCAAGTATTTCGTAACACCTATGTGAATTGGGATTCGTTTCCCTCCTTTATTCTTCTCTCCGGTTTCTACAATTTCACTCAATGGCGCAAGAACTCATTGACGTTTTTCTTTAATACTTTTTGGCTGTTGGAATTTTTGGAAATTTCATGCCTCTCCAAATCTTGCTTGCTTTCATGTATATATTCATAACATATAGGTGCAAAGTGCAAGGCTTGAGGAATAGATACCTAATTTTTTTAACATATTTGGTGTAAACCAATACAAATCCAACTAAAGGAAATACAAGTTAAAGTAGTTTGATGAGGTACGAAATGTTCTCCTACTAATATTATAAATCGAAATATCAAATATATTATTATATACTTTTAAATGCTTTTTTTCTATTTGAATTACATAAATATATTATCACACGATGAGTTTCATATCATATTAAATCATTTTATGACAACATAGCTTAAGAAAAAGTGTTCAAATTCTCTTCGAGACATTGATAATAAGTAGAATATTCAATGTAGATGTCAAAAATTTAGGAAGGGAACTATCGAATAAAAATTATTTATATAAAAGATGAGAAAAATTAATCAGAAGAAAAAATAACATACGAAAAAGATCTAACTAACATGTCTTAAAAATATCAGAGAAGTAAAGACAACTGAATGTTTTAACGCGAAAAGAAATGAAATATGATGTGAATGTTTTGACGAGAAAAGAAATGAGACAAAATGCGAGAGATAAGAAAAAAGAGGCAGAATATTTCGAAAATATTAGGCTTATGCATCCCTCTTCAATTTCGAAAATATTTACATTAACCATCCAAAGTACATAGTAACATAGACGTGGATGTGACAATATGTGTGTTGCATCACATTATAATTTGCAATATTTTTGCCTAAAGTCCATAGAAGCTCCCTTACAAGGATGAGTTGTCCATGATTCGATTACAAGAGTCATATCTATTGGACCAACTTAGACCGATAGGTAGTTGGTTTGGACCAAGGAGTTGCTACATTGTGTGGTGACTCCTTTCTTGTCTTTTTTGATTACTTCAGTATTTTTTTTTAATAATTCTATAGGTTTAATTAATTTTTTTAGCCCAATTTAAATATATAGATATTTTAGTTTTATCACATTTAAGTTTCTATAGTTATTTTTTGAAAATCCAAAATAGAAACTTATCATATATTAAACTATAAATTAATTAAAATAATAAAAAGTAATTTTTGAATTTTAACTAAATTTGTAGTTTAATTTTCTATGATAATCTTTACAAATAAGGACATAATTTAAATACAATTCTTAGATAAAAATGTCCATGCAGTAAATTACAACTAGCTTTATGATTTGCATATTCGAAATTTACATTTAAATTTAATGTATTGCAAGTAAGTGGGTGCAATTTAGTCAATTTATTTCATTCAAAATGAATTTTTAAGCTATTTATAATCGAATTTTAAAATTTATTCATTACATTCAAAGAAATTATGATGATTAAAAATTAAAATAGTATATTGGTTAATTTTTTCATAAAGTTGTTATAGTAAAAATATAACTGAGCATTTATAACTATATATTTAAATTATAACTATTTTTTGCATTATATAATGGTTCAGGCAATTGACTGATTTCTAAATTTATGAGTTTTAAATTATACAAAGATTAATTAAGACCAATTTTTAGAACAATATCAACCCCAAAACTCAAAATCTATTCTAATATTGGGCATTAATGGATTAAATTTGAAAATTTTATTTTTGTACTGAGCAATGAGTAAAATTAAATAGTTTTATTTAACTCAACTGCAAATTATGGGCATTATCTCATTAATATACATAATATTATATATATGTATATCAAGTTCTTTAGTTGATAGAAATATTTGGTTGATTATCTTGTTAGATTGGAAGATGCTGTTTGATTGTTTGTAATATTTCAAATTAATATTTTGGCTATATGCAAATTATTGATACAACAAAAATTAGAATATCAATTAAACTAATTATTTATATTTCAAATCGAATTTAGTGCATTCAAAAATGTAGCTAGTATATTATGTTACACATAGGCATATTAATTGGTCATGAATTAATTAATGATTTTTTAGATTTCATCATAAATTATGAGGTATGCCTAAAATTAGCCATTAAAAATCAAATAAAGATTAGAAAATTTTTATGGAATAAAATGCTTGCACATTTAATTATAATTAACTACTTCCATATTTGATACTCAAAATTTAATTTACATAAAATATATTGCAAGTGAGTAATTTGGGGCAATATTTAATCATTTCATTCCATTCAAAATGAAATTTAAGTAGGTTACAAATTGCATTTTAAAATTTATTATAAGTTTCTTGTTATTCAAAGAAATTATAATAATTAAATATTAAAGTAATCATATTCATTACAAGTGTTTTTTTTCATAATTAATTATATTTATTTGAATTTTTGAATACATCAAATATCGAAATGCATCTAATATCACAAATATGTTAATATGTATCAATGGATTTTTTTTCTAAACAGAAAAATCATACAATTTCATTAAAAAAGAAAATAAAGAACATAACTATAATTAGGGTCGATTGTTTAGTCACTTTAGTTATTGATCTAAAAATTAAGAATTTCCAGGTCAAATTACAAGAAAAACAATACAAAAACTCAAATATATGGATAAAATAGAATACGTAAATACACTAGTTATTGAATATGTAAAGAGCTCTTTATTGAATATGTAAAGAGCTCTTTTTAAGAAATATGCATTTGGAAGGAATATTGAACGAGTCAAATATAGGATTATCATATTCATATCTATTTATAATTTAAAATTTATTAATCTACTATGAATAATATTTGTTTCAAATGAATACAAATAAAATTTGATATAAATAAATATAAATGCGAACTATAATTGAATTTTCGAATATTTATTTACATTCCTAGTAGTATGTGAGTGAATGAAAGTGAAAAAAATAAGAAACTTTAGTTGTTATTTTTAAATTATAATTGATAGTTGGTTAAATTATATCATTGTTTTAAATGACTTTAATATTTTTGAAAGAAAAAAAAATCTTTTCGGAAATAGAATATTATTGGTGAGTATGTAAAAGGAATAATTAAGAGTAAAATCCATTTTACCCTCTTCTATTGAGACTTCGCCTCACTTTGCCCTCTTATACTTTTAATTATATTACTTTACCTTTTTGTACTCTTAATTTTGTTTTAATTCTTCAGTCTTTAATTTCTATTAGATCACCATATTTCATACAAATAAACTTAAAATGCCCCTAGCTACTTCAACATTTTTTGTCAACAACTCTCCCAACTACTCTTTTTTATACCAATTGTCAAATTTGTTCTTCAAATCTTTAGAAATGGAATGCAATTAGTTTTGTCCCATCTCATGTGTATCAGTTATTGCTTGTGACTTCAATGCTCCCAACTATTTTTTCCAAATAAAATTAAGATTTAATTAATCAACGACATAAAATTGTGCTTCTATTTTGATCTGAATTCTCTCTAAATCCAAATATATATTTAAAAACTATTTTATATATTTGGCATAAAAGTCAAGTGCGCGAATCCAGATTGTAAATGAATGGAAAATGATTTGGTGGAGATAAGTTTGATTTGTTAATTGAATGAAAAGTAAAAAATTATGAGCATTTAGTTATTTAATTAAAAAAAAACAACTTAATGGTATCAAGGAGATAAGGAAATTTAATGAAATTGAACACTTGAAGCAAAATTGATAGTATAGAAAGGCAAAGTGATGCAATTAAAAGTATAAGGAGGTAAAGTGAGACAAGACTTGAATACAAGAGGTTCAAATGGATTTTATCCAATAATTAATTCATTTTGATGAGTTTTCCTCAATATCCCCAATTAAGTAAAATATTTAATTGCTTAATTGATTATTTTTTTAGCAAAAGGGTAGTAGCAACTTCCCTGCTAATATAATATCATAAATACAAAACTCCTTTCAAAAATTGTGGACAATTTTTATGAAATAACTTAGGGAATGTTTGGTTATATTTTCACATGACAAAATTATTTTGGGAAAATATAACCATACATACATTTATTTTCCCTTCAAAACACTAAAATAAGTTTTCCCAACATACCATCTCCTATCCTTCATTATTCCCAAATTTTTTTATTTTCCAATATATACATATATTATATGCCATATATAGTTTATTATTATTCTTACAATAAAAAAATTGTTCAATTTCATTTTGACTCCAAAAATCCAACAAAAAAATATTGATTTGATTGCTACAATGAAAAATGTCTCTCCCAAAACATAAACAAACACACCAAAACTCCCTAAAATAAATTTCTTACTATTTCCCAAAATATAACAATAAATCTATTACATTTTTCAACACAACTTTCACATTCTTTAATCATATTTACAATATTCATTCTCATATAAAACATAACCAAACATTACCTAAGTTTTTCAAGTTCGAAGCTAAATTCAATTCTATGGCTTGATTACAAGTTCAAGAGAAATGAATTGAGTTAAGTTTGAACAAGAGCTTTTTCAAATTTTTTACCTTGTCGAGCTTGAACTCGTTTAATTTATTTTGAGTTCGAGCATGACTTGACTTGCTTACATCTCTATATGCCGTGTTAGGAATGGATAATATATGATAAAAATAAAGGTCAACGTTTAAATAAGAATGAATTTATGTGTGCTTAGAGGTGGCTATGTAGGTTCTAGTCCTGGTCTAACCTAAGCCACATCAATTAGGTTGGTGATATGGAATAACCCAATAGGCCCAACAAGCTCAACATCAAATGAGATAGCCCAAGAGGCCCAACGGTAAATCTATTTGGTCGACCAGTATCAACCTCACTTGGCAGAGTCTATGGTCAACCCGTATCGACCTCAGGACCACTCCAAAAGTTTGAATATTCGAGTCTGGTCGACATGTATCGACCTCAAGACCCATTTCTGCGTTGACTCGGATCCCTGTCGTGTTTATTAGTCTGACAAGCCGCATGCCCCCACATTAATGACACGTGACAGCCGGTACAATGGCTGCCACCAACTCTGACAACTCTAACAACCCTGCCAACAACTTTGGCAGAGATGCACCTCCACTAGCATTGTTTATCTGAAAAAATAGGAGATTTAGCCACTTTGCACAGTACCGAGATCTGAACATGGAATGATCCCCAACCCCCTGGCAAAGACAAAGGCCAGTGCACATAATAAGGGTACTTGAGTCAAATCACGCCTACAAAAAGTTATAAATACTCCAGGCCCAACCACGCTGAAGGTAATATCCTATACACTACAAGCTTTATATTCTCTATATTCTATTCGATCTCTCCATCTCGACCAGAACTAATTTGAGCATCAGAGTGCCTTAACCAGGGGCATCTCGGCTAGTTTAACATGTGTTGTTATTGCAGACCTCAAGCCCAAAGTCATATATAATCCTGATTACTCAACCTCCTTGGTCGAATTACCAGTAGCACAATCCTCATTTTCTCTATACGCAGCTTTCAGCAGCATCATTTGGTGCCATCTATAGGAACCTTTGAGATTGCAGCGAGAAAATGGTAAATACACGCAGAGTAGCATCCGAAAGGAAAGAGAACGGGAGGTCCACTTCTCCACCTCTCCCTAACCCCCAATAAGATACAAATATTTTGGACACCAGCGTCCCCTAAGAGCAGATAGTGATGCTCACCATACCCCAGTTGATGCAACTGATAAGTGAACAGATTTTCGCTTAAATATCAGCCCAGTTATCTGTCGCTCTAAACAGGCACACTACAATACCCACTCTTGCCGCCAGTGTAACTCCGCAGCTGCCTCCACTGGAAAATAGACCCCAGGAGAATAGTAGCTCCCGCCAAGAGGCCAGGCAACTGCCCGCCAGACGCGAAGTCAGTCCCAGACGCCCGCAGGTAGAAAAGAGGCATCCAGAAGCGTGAGAGAAGGTGGCTGACTTCGTGGATCACGCCAGACCTAATTGAGTCATGCAGCGTGATAAGGTCGAACGCTCTTGGCGTGACTACCATGAAGAGAGAGAAGAATCTATAGATTTAGCCCATTGGCCCAATTGAGCCCCACAGCGCAATAGGGCAGAGCGTCTCAGATCGGGTCTTGACTGGAACGCCACCTAGGCGGATCAGGATGAGTGGGAGAAAGTATCCCATCAGGTCCAGCAGCTGAACAGACGTCTCAATGAGATCTCAAGGAGAAATACCGACAGGGCACCAAACCTGGGCCTTCCTCAAAGGTCTCTTCGGGAGAGAGGGTCCTCGTTTGTTCAAGAAATCATAGACGAGCGCATCACCATAGACGCCAAAGTCCTTACCGGTCTCCCGAGGTATGATGGCTCCACCGACCTCAATGAGCATCTTATGCAGTTTGAACACATGATGCAGCTGCATGGTTACAATGAATTCATCCATGCCAAGATGCTGGTGACCACCTTCCAAAGCATCGCACTAGACTGGTTTGTGAAGCTAGAACCATCAACAATCTACTCCTATGACCAATTGTGCGATAGATTCTTGCACCAGTTTGTCAGCAGAAGGAAGGCCAAGTTCCCCTATACCCATCTCCATACCATCAAGCAGGGAGAGGGGGAATCCCTTTGAAACTTCTTTACCAGATTTAATATAGAGGTCTTGAAGATTGATAACCCTAGGATTGAGTTCTTGATCGACGTGTTATTCTTGGGGCTCAGGCATAAAGAATGCGCCAACGCTCTGGTGCGAGAACGGCCTAGGTCGATGGAGAAGCTGCTCGACCTGACAGAAAGATACATGACCCAGGAGGAAATGAACAAGCTCAAGTTCAGATCCTTCGAGGTCGAGAAGAAAAAAAAGGAGAGAGATGACCAGAAACATAAAGAGCGAGGTCGATCTCTGATCAAATGCTTCCACGATTATACACCATTGAACATTCCAAGGAAGGAGGTCCTATACACTATCCAACATGATAACCTCCTTAAAAAGCCCAAAACATTGATGAAGACGGAAGCTATGAAGAAATCAAAGAAATACTGTCACTTTCACAAACAGAAAGGGCATGACACCGATAAGTGTTTCAATCTCCAGAATGAGATCGAGAGGTTGATCAGGCAGGGTCATCTCAAAAAATACATAGCCGTGGAA
>JACGDI010005819.1:556627-607558 GCA_014898725.1 Jacaranda copaia
CTATTGGCTTAAATAAAATTATAATTTTATTTGCTTAATTTTTGTCTTTAATAAGTCTAGTAGACCCCATAGTCGATGACCAAGCAGCCCATGGCTGCCACCTGAACGGCTCCCCATGCTGCTACCTGAACAGCTCCCAGCCGCTCAAGTTTCTAGTCGACCCCGTAATCGACAACTAAGCAATCCTTTACTGCCACCTAAATGGCTCTTAGCCGTCCAAGTCCTAGTCAATCCCGCAATCGATGATTACGCAACCCCTCACTGCTCTTACTTAACCATCTGTCTTTTGTCGACCCCATACTTTTGCAATTAATGCTAAGGGTCGAGCAGATAATCAATAAATAATATGAAGCAATCGACGACATAGTTGTGCAACACCATTACTACGTAAAAGACAACAAAATATTTTTTCATATTACCACAATATAAGTTAAACACTATACATGCTATTGCAGGACGAGAATGAAAGAAAAGATGTGTTCTCTATTGATGGTAATTTGGCAGAGTACATACATACATACAAAAAAAAAGAGAGAGAAAAAGCTGAGAAAAAATTGGTCCGGTTCGACTTCAAGGTTGGCATGGCTCCTCTTGACCACCTTCAGCCCAATGTAGGTATGGCTCAAGCGCCGCACAGACGAGCAGAGAGACTGCCTAAGGAGGTTCCGACGGTCCCAGAAGATTACCCATAAAATTAGTCGACCGCAGCATGTACTACACCAGGTCGACCTGTTCATCCCTTAGTTCGGCAACAAGATCCTCCATGAACGCGAACTCCGAACATATCTGCTCTAGCCAGGAATCAACCTCGTCCTTTTTCTTTTCTTCCTTAGACAGTGGCGCGTTGGGTTCGACAGCATAGGTCCTCTCTCGATAATCCGTATAATGCCGCCTTCCTCCAGCTTGGGGAAAAGCTCCAGCTTATTATTGAGTAGGAAGCTCATCCAGTCTTTGTCCTCAACACAAAAGCAATAGCCCATATGCTCCAGTTGTTTAATAGCCCGCTGATATGCTTCGCAGGCATCATCCAGGGCTACAACCGCGCTAGCATCCTGGAAAGCAGTGTTGACCATGAATTGCTTGATAGCCTCGCGCCGCATCGCAGGTAGATTCTGGAGAAAAGCCTCTTTAGCTTGGTTGGTCGCCTCCGCGTGACCTTTGGCCCGACTAGAGCTGAAGCTCACTTGAAGGTCAAGATGGGTTTTCTTGATGGTATTATCTATGTGGCTCCGTCCCTCGACGGCTTGGACCAACTATCAATCCTTGGCATTGAGTTGCTGTTGGAGGTCGGCCACCCTTTTATTAAGCTGCTCAACCTGAAGCTGGGAGGACTCAAGCTGCACCTTGAGAGTCTCCATCTCTCCCCTAGCCTCCAACTCCTCATTGGCAGCCAGTGCCATCTCCAACCGCTGGAACATATTGTAACCCAACTGCCCTATTTGAAACGTAGCAGTGTCATTCTCAGACCAACATAAACATAACAGAAAAGATATGGTCAAAACTAATTGATCTCATACTTACCACGTTGTAGTAATAGGATATTGCTTTCATCGTCCCGAGTTAACTCAGGTTCATAAGTTTTCGTTGGTCGCTTACAAAGAGCCCTGAGGTCATCCATTTTAGAGCGTCAGCGGTAGTCGGTTCCCCATCGAGGATTGAGGTTGAGTCGATTATCTCCTGATCTCGATCCATGGTAAATCTTGGAGGAGATAACTGAGGGAGCCAAAACATCGAGCCATCACCAGGCTTCCCAAACAAGTCCCAACCTGTCACCACCTTTTATTTCCCCTTCCTCCCGACAGCCTTCTTTGGAGCCGATCCCCCTTGTTCAACCAGCTGCCTCTTGCCCCAACCCACGGGGTTGCTTTGCTCGGGCTCCCCTGACTAGCGAATTGGGTCTCAGGAGCCACCTCGATTTATGGTGGCGGTCGTGCAGATGTCGACCTCGCTGAGCCCACCTACTTAGCAGCACCTCCACATCGAGCAGCTGCAGTAGCCTGTTGACGGGACTCGACCCTTAGAGCCCTGACTTGGGATTTGTTTCTGCTGTGGACCATAATGTCGTTTCGATCTGTATGGGCAAATAGTTTAAAAACAAATATTAGATTTGTGCAGAAAGATAGTATGCAATGGAAACAATCGACGAAACATTTCTACCTAGTTGATCGCCCACAGGCAGGTCGAGCAGGGTAGGGGACAGACCAGCCAGCACTAAATACCTCTCCTCGATCAGTACGGAGGCCTCCATTTGCCCAAACCCAACCAGATCCCGAATGAAGGTGTTAGGCCAACTGGGTGTTTGGTTACCGAGCATCTCTATAGGCCCTCTCCACTAACCCCTCGCAATTGCAAGCACCCCTGACCCTTGAATATAAAAATAATATTTTTTTCACTCTTGCCCATAAGAAGAGGTAGGGGATACCAAGAATTTTCGTCGGGGTCGAGCAGTGAGATAATAAAAGCCCGACTCTTCATTACTGCCCGACTTTTAGGACATGAAAAGGTGGAATAAGTTGGAGAAATTAACAAAAGTGGTGGGCTAGTCGAAGAGGTGCATCAATACAGCAAAACTATATAGTGTGGCAAAATAGTTGGGAAGGAGTTGGGTTATGCAGATCCCTAACCCTACGAGGAGGTCAACTTTGGATTGGGCGAGCAGAAACCTTAGACCACACTTTAACCCCTCCTCAAATACAGTTATAAATCCCCGAGGAGGTCGATGCATTCTACCCAGGGTCCCCGGTGCTACCAGCTCATACTGTCGGGGATATGATACGCTGCTCTAATTCGCACTAGGTCTGCAACGGTTATCTTTGAGGTTATTTTTGTGTAATGATCTGGGATAAATAATCAACCCCGACTTGCAAGCATATCAACAGGGCCAGCCTCACCCTCCGACGTTACCCTAACATCACTGGAACTACTGCTACTTGAACTAGAGCTTTCGCTCACAAAAGAACTGGACTTAGATGTGTTCTCGACCTAGTCTCCCCCCCGCGGGCCATATTTTCAAACATAGTACTATCAGAATCCAAACTTGCAGATATGATTTTACAATGGAAAGGTAGTAAAGTATAAGAATAACAAAGACACTTACAGTGGAAATTTCACAAATGCAAAGCGCAAAGCTTGAAGGGCTTCAAAGATAGCGATTCGATCAGAAGTTCAAACAGCAAAAGTGTAAATGAAGTCACTTATCCCCCTATTTATAGGTAGTCGTGCGCGGGAATCCATGTAACTGCAATGATGACAACCTGCCCCAGTATGCTTCGTATTTTACGCACTGATAACTGCATTAAATGCAAGAAATCGCCTCAAACCTTGATCGGTAGTTTAAAAATCTAGGTCAAAAGTTTAAAAACCTAGATCGAGAATTCAAAAATTCTGGTCGAGCATAGTACCCGCTATGGTTGAGTATGAACTCCCTGCTCCTTCTCGTCGGCATGCTTGATTAGGACCGTGAGTTGTGGGGACTCATGATATGGGATAACCCAGTAAGCCTAACAGACCCAACATCAAATGAGACAGCTCAGGAGGCCCAATGGTAAATCTATTTGGTCGATCGATATCGACCTCACTTGGCAGAGTCTGCAGTCAACCCGTATCAACCTTAGGACCACTCCAGAAGTTTGAATATTCGAGTCTGATCGACATGTATCGACCTCAAGACCCACTCTCGAGTTGACTCGGATCCCTGCCGTGTTTATTAGTCTGACAGGCCGCATGCCCCCACATTAATGACACGTGACGATCGGTACAACTACTGCCACCAACTTTGACAACCCTGCCAACAACTGTGACAAAGATGAGCCTCCACTGGCATTGTTTATCCGGGAAAACAGGAGATTTAGCCACCTGGCACAATATCGAGATTTGAACATGGAATGACCCCCAACCCCCTGGCAAAGACAAAGGCCAGTACACCTGATAAGGGTACTTGAGTCAAATCACGCCTACAGAAAGTTATAAATACTCTAGGCCCAACCACGCTCAAAGTAATGCCCCATACACTACAAGCTTTATATTCTCTATATTCTGTTCGATCTCTCTATCTCGACCAGAACTAACTTGAGAGTTGGAGTGCCTTAGGCGGGGGCATCTCAACTAGTTTAAACATGTATTGTGGTTGCAGACCTCAAGCCCAAAGTCATATACAATCCTGACTACTCAACCTCCTTGATCGAATTACCAGTAGCACAACCCTCATTTTCTCTATACATAACTTTCAGCAACATCAGTTGGGATTAAGCGTTTAAATTTTTAAAAATAGGTTTACATGGGTTGGATTTAGGTTGATTTCATTAGTTTGTAAATTCAAAATAGGTCTCAACCAAAATATTAATTAGAGTTTAATAAAATTTGAAAATTAATTTTCAATTAATAATAAATTTAATAAATTATTTTATTATAATATAAAATTATACCCTGAATATATGTGGCAAATATGAGATTTTCGAGAAGGAGAACTTATTTAAAAGTAATTAATAAAATATGAAAAATCTTGGAATACACAACGTTTGAAAATGTATTTCCAAAGGAGCGCAAAGCACATACTTCCAACGGTAAGTATTTTTTGCACATGGGATAACTGGTAAATATAAATAACCCTCACGTTCCCACTTTTAAAATGCAATCTTCCCGTTTGTCTCTCACGAAATACATGCAACTTCATAGCAAGAATTTTTGCAGTTTAAGTACCATATTTTACTCATGCGTCTCCTGGAAGTTATTGATTTTCGCTCGCTATTTCGGTGTAATGTTCAGAGTTCAGTGAGTTCCCATTTCTGTTCTTGACATGTTTTTGATTATTTGTTTACTGTCTTTCCTTCTCTTTCAAGTCTATGGAGTATTTGTTTGGCAATTGTATTGATTTTTAATTAGGCATTTTAGTTTCTTGAATTTTTGAATCCTTTTGATCTTTGTAATTGTTAGAATATCATGTAATGATGCGTTTTTGGTCGTTATTGTATCGAGGACCCATAGGGTGTCAAAATGCGAAATCGTTCTTCTCTTCATAGATATGTTTATGGATCATCTTAGCATATATGGCATAATGTGTTTATGGTTGTTGGATGGACCTATCTGGTTGTTGAAGATGGACCAATCTGGTTTATCGTGAATTGTTGTTGCATGAAGATGAATTTAAGTTAGAACAATTAATTGAATCGAAAATGTATTACCGCTGTTTCTATATTCTGGGAAAACAATACTCTCCACAGCATGGACGCTTTTTCCGGCCAATGGAAGTGCTGCTACTGGTAGTGGTGGTGATGTGATATTTTCGCTGGCATGAAAGGTGGGTGTATAAGCACAAGGGATAGTATGTCAAGTATTTCTTTGGACTATTGCTTTCTCTTAATTTTTTTATATCAATATTTGCTCCTCAATTCTTGCAGGACAATCCTTTATTGATACCAGCTACCCAGATTCACATATTAGTGGAGGTACATGCTATTAGAGAGATTATTCTTCAGATAGCAATTTGGGGCTGGCTACTGGTGGCTGATTTGAAGAGTGCTTATGTTATTTGATGACTAGGGAAATTGGTAGTAGAAAGCAACATGCATTAATTATTTATTTCTTCCTTTTCTTCAAATTTATGGGGGAACAGTTTGACAATTTTATTGATTTTTAAAAGGGATTATAGTTTCTTGAATTTTTGAGTTATGTTGATCTTTATGATTGTTAGATTATCTTGTAATAATTCAATATCTGATGTTATTATCCAGGACTCATGGGGTCTGAAAATGCGAAATCATACTCTCCACCATTACGAGTAAGTCACTTGACTCGCATGCATATGTTTATGGATCATCCAGGCATATATAAGTTATATTCTGTTAATGGTTGTTGGATGACCTAACCTGGTTGGACCAATCTGTTTAAATATGAATTGTTTATACATGAAGATTAATATAAGTTGGGTTGATTATTTGAAGGGAAAATGTATTTGTGTTTCTATAGTTTTGCAGATACAACATTATTTGCATTAGAAATGCATTTTCCGGCCAATGGAAGTGCTGCTATTGGCGCTGATGGTGATGTGGTGATGCATTAAGGATGACTATTGCATCTGTGTTTGAATGATTACTTTTGCATCAATATCAGAAAAATATATCGTAGGCTGGAAGTTGGATGTATGTGCACAAGAGATACCATTCAAATATTTTCTCCAGTCTATTGGAGTCTTCGTTGTATTCTTATCAATATTTGCTCTTCAATTTTTGCAGAAAAAACCTTCAGATGATACAAGGTGCTCAGATTGACACGTTACTGGAGGCACATTTTTATTTGTGTGCGCGCGCTGGAGGCCACTCTATGGAGACTTGGTAAAATTAATTAATGATAAAATAACCTAAATAAGACTCATGTACAAATTCCATAATAAAAAACTATATGCAGTTGTAATTATTGACTATAGCTTTTTGAACTTGCTTTTAATATTTGACTGATGGGTTCCAAATGGCCGGCAATATGTGGTTTTGTAAATTGATCACTAGTGCAGCTTTAGCTCTAGGCTTCATATTTTGTGGCTTACATGGTTTCCTGCATAAGACAACGGCAAAAATACCGAGGGTTCTCGTTTTGCCAAATTTTATGGCTCAGAGAAATGAGTTGCTGAAAAATATAGCTCAGCATGGCATGTCTAGAAGCTTATGAACTTATACCCAGTAAGTTGTGACTGTCCAAGAACTCTTCTTCAGTAACGAAAAGTGATACTCAATTAACACAGATTATACTTCGATTCAAAGAAGAAACGATACTGCTTTTTATATGCTGTATAGTTCTATATGTCTTTAATTCTGGGCTTCTGTGTTAAAATTCATACATCTGCTTTTTTGTCATTTGTAATGATGATCAGACTGCTGGAATTCAATTTTATTACATTTTGCAATATTGATCTTTTTCAGCAATCGCACTGCTGTCATATAGTTTTATTACAGGTCGTCCCATGTCTTCAAATAAAATATCCAGTAGAAGTTTTATTGGACATAATTAGTTTTGCATATGTGAAGACAAAAATTTCCGAAATTAACAATCTACAAAGTCTTCGTGGCAAAGTTTGAGTTCTCTGATTTGCGGTTTGTATTGTCCCCTACTGGCTCCCTAGTTGCCATTTGCCGGTTGCTACACCAATCTGGGCTGGTTGCTTCTTCTCTTTCAATTTTTTGGCTTTGGTTTGGACCATTTGTTCAGCTTAATTCTTCAAGCTTTAGTATACAGGCTTTGGGACATATCTGAGACTTGCTGAGCTTGGATTTGTTATTATGACCAACTGTTGTTTGATTCTAGGGTAGCAAATGGGTAGTTCTGGTTGCACCTTTGGTGAGATCCAAAATGATTGGAACCAAAATGGTCAAATGATGGGTTTAAATTTGTTGTACTGAATCTAACGTTGTCGCGAGGCAATATATATGAGTTTATTTATATTATTTCAAAATTTTTAAGGTATGAAATTCTAAATTACCTATATGTATTTTCAAACGTTTTGATGAATATATAAAAGGAACAGCCTAAGAAAACTGCAACTATGGTTCACCAGACTTGCCTCTGCAGGCAAAAAGAGAAGGAAAATCTGTTAATAATAATTAGCGTCACCATTCATTAGGGAAGAACTAGGATAGCTTCTGTTACATGTTCCTTTCAAGTGTGAGAAATTGGTGCTTTAGTACATTTGTACATGATTGAGCTATATTGCCTTTCCATTTTGATCTTTCTTTTTTAATTTTACATCTGCAGTTAAGATTCATTCCTGATTTCTTGTCATTATACGGTTTGGATCACCTTTTCACATCTCTTTCTCAGGGTGCATGCTCATTTAAATTGCAACAGCAATTTTTTCTAGAAAGTAGTTGCCGGTTGAATGTAGTAGTTGAGCTGATGTGGATCTGTGTTGCAAGTCTTTTCTTTTGGTAACATGAAAGGTATATGTGTATGAAAATGGTTCGCTTGAATTTGGTTTTATTGTGATTGCAGATGCTTAACATTTGATTGCGAAAATTGTGCTAGGACGGAAGTGAGAGACAGGTATGTTTTGTTATATTCTCTAAGCTTCGTGATATTACTGCTCCAGCACTAAGAGAGGTGCTAATAACTTTTAGGCCTTGGCTTAATCTTGAGGATCTTGACTCAAATTCATTTGTGACGAAGAAAACTAGAATTATTCATGATGAAATCTGGATTCGTGTATAAGTTCTTGTAATTGTAAAAGATTGGTGAATAATAATTCTGAAAAAATAAGACACGATGCAGTATCTAGTCTTACTTTAGTCTAATTCTTATTTGGTTCGTTTTAGGTAGTAGATCGTGTATGTGTCGTACATTCTTGGACCATTAACTCTAATTCCATCTCTTTGCATGTGGGTTGAGTTCTTCAATATATTGTCTATATGCAATTCTTCTTCTTCCCCCACTTTTTTTTTAAATACGAAGACCCCAAAAATGCTCAGCTTGGGGGGAATGCTACAATGTTTTAATGCATTACAGTCATCTATTTTTTTCTCTCATAGATTAAATAGAAGTTTCTTTTCTGTTTCCAGGTTTGGAGCTCATGTTTTTCTTGCCCAGTTTTTTATTAAAGAAAAGCTTCTTTTTTTCTTTCTTTCTTTCTTTTTTTTCCTTCTCTCCATTGTCTTTTGTCTTTGTGTTTTTCTTTTGAGGTCTTTCTTTTGGAACTTAAAAGAAAGAAAGGATCACTTTTGCCTAGCACCCTTCTCTGTTCTACCGAGCTGGTGTCATTAAGACCTCAATTTTTTATTTGTCTGATTTCTCAATAGAGGGGGAAAAAAGGAACTCTAGCTATCATGATTTAATAAATTCTCATCATGACTTCCGTTTGATTATCAAAGGAATGATTTGCTTTCTGTCTGGTTATTTGATTTTGTTATGTGTATGCCAATTTCTCCGTGATCTTTGTCTTCTCTGCTACTCATTAGAGCCTAAATGCTTAAATTCATTTCTATTCCCTCGGCAAACTGAAGTTTGTTCTCTCTTCTCCTGAAGACCCAAGGATGCTCAGCTTGTGGGGGAGTGTTGGATTTTTAAATTAGGATCATACATTTTTTTTTGTGTGATAGGGATTGTTGAATATTTTCAATATTACTCTTGTTTAAAATATGCGTATCCATACAATACTTACACTATAACCTTAATCCCATTTTTGGTATATATATCATTGTAATATGTCTCTTCTTAATGAGAATCATACGAGTGTCATTCATTGTGTCCTGCTAAACGCCTTCGGCAACTTCTTTGAGCTTCGCCAAACTGTGAAATCTCTTGAAACCCGCAGAAGATTGTAGTGAGAAACTGAATGATGAAAATGAAAATGAAGGCCTTCTGTCTTTTGTGCTGTGTCAATTCTACCTCAGTCCCGGCTAAGTTAGGCTCTAGTCTCTTGCGTGCATGAGAACTCATATGAAGGTGCAAATATTAGCTATTACTATCAGATGATAAATTAAAACATACAGTTAAGATAAAAGAACTATAGTAGAACATCCAAATGTATTTCTGTTTTGGCCAATAAAATGCTTTGAGATTCTTGAATGATATATATGTGATTGAAAACTTGGTTTCCTATCAGATAATAAATTATGGTTTTGGCCAAGGAAATACTTTGAGATTCTTGAAATGATATCTATATGACTGAAAAATGAAGTGACATCTATTTATGTCGAAACTACATTTTGATTTAGTGATCGGGATGCTGGTTTTGTTATGAGTAAATAGTTAAGAATCGAGGTACTGTTGGCTGCATGTATTCATTACAAAATGATGGTGGAATTAATAGATCTGATGCAAAATAAATGGGAGTTACCTATGATCAAGAGATACTAAATTTACATTATACTATGAAAAAGTCATTTGCACCTGCAAATCTCACCTAAACGCTTTTGAATGATTATGTGTTGAGTTTGGATTCATTCATTATTTCTCTCTGATCTAGAGTCATTAGCCTTGGTTCCATGCTCAAAGTTGGCAACCACTTTTGCAAGGTACAATTTTTTCCCTTTCGGTTTGATAATATTGCACAATGAAGAACAGATACTCTTGTCGAATGTGATTTATAGTGTTTTCTCAAATTCAAAATGTTTTTATATGTTACATCTGTGTGATATCTCTTTGCCAAATGCACCACAATACAAGTATATCATGTAATGTGAACCTGAGAAAATCTATTCATTTTTTCTCCACTAGCCCCATATGGCATAGTAGTGTTTCTTTCCATACGTCCACTTCGATTTATTAAACATTATATGACTGTGCCTAACCTTAAACAAGGAAAAGCTTGACTCAAAAGCCCCCTATTCCATTGTTGGCTAACTTGCTTGCAGAAACCGTGAGCAAGAATAAATGCTCTTTTCAGGGGAACCCTTTTTCCAGGGGGAGTCAATGTTCTTTTCTTCTTGTTATCCTCTCCAATGTCTTCATATTCGTCCAATACAGATACCATTATGATCCTCTCTCCTTCTTTGCTTGTTTCCATTCCTTTGTTTTATTGCGGAACCAGATGAAAAAAGTGAACATTAAAGTATGATCAAACCGTGGGCAAGAATATCAGAGGACCTCAGGTGGTACTATTCTTTTTTCTTGAATTCCCAGATTAGTAGTGGACTATGGGTTTTTTTCTTTTAAAGACTTACGAGTTGATAATAATTGTGTAATTTCGTCGGGTTCTTTTTTATATTCGAGGAGATGTAAAACATAATGGAATAATCTTTTAGTTAATATTTGGTACCGTCATCGGCTTCGTACAGCAGGCATGCATTTATCATGACTTGCTTTTCACTCCTTTACCTTTAGCCAAATAGAAGGCCAATAAAGGAATGGCCTTTAGCATTTTTGTGTAAATATGTTTGCTAATTATTATACACGGCAAAAGTCTAAGTAAACCAGTAAAAATGTGTACAAAAATTCACCTAAAAATGTGTATAATATTAGAAAAGTCCTATTTTCTTTTCTGGGTTGGGAGGGTGGGGTCGGGGGGACCTTGTGATGATCTGGATGGAAATTTTGGAAATGGCATCTTCTAGATGGGAAACTTCAAGACTTGAGTTTTTGTGGCTTTTGGTCGCTACAAAGCAACTACTCTAGTATTGTGTGTAATATGTGATAGTTTAATAAGTCCAACCTAATAAATTTTCAATCTCAAAAAAGGTTCATCACTTAACATGTACGGTCCAACGTCGTTCCGAAATCAATTACTCGACCACAGTCATCTAATCGAGCGGATAGCCCTTGATCACATTTAATGGGAAGCTTTAAGCCACTTCTTCGTTCAACCATCCCTCTAGTTGACTTCCTTATTTGTTCGATGATTGTTGACCAAAGTGCTCGTTCTGACATTTACTCATATTCTTGCCGCATTTAATATTCTAACAAGCAGTATGTGCATGCCACCAACTTTTGCAGGACCCAAAGTATTGTTCATCCTGGAAACCAGGAGATAATGCCATCTAATATAATATTCGAATTGAAAATGATCAATAACACCCAAACAAGAACAAAGAGCCCTCTACATTTGATAGGGGCATCTTAAACATATCATTCACCAGGAGAAAGTTATAAATACTTTACTGCTAACCACTCTTCAGATAATACTAAATACATTATACGCTCCTAATCATCTATTCGATCACTTTATTTCGATCAGAGCTGACTTGAGCGTCGGAGTGCCTTCATCAGGGTATCTCAACTAGTTTGATATTTGCTGTTGTTGCATATCACAGATCTCGAGAAAGATTGTTATTGAATCATTCGACCACCTTTATTGAATTAGCCCAAACACAACTCAATTCACTATAAACGACATCTAACCTCATCAGTGTGGTTGTTAAGTCTTGAGAAATTTTTGAAATGCAACATTTGCTACTGCTACTACTTTGAATCCTTTAACTAGGACTCAATCATATTTGAGTCGAGTCGAATTTAATAAAAACTTTTAAATTTAAATTCAATTAAATTAAATTTGAATTTTTCAACCTTGAGTCACTGCAAGTTCGAGGTGGAACTCGAATTTAAAATTATTAATCTCCAATTTTTTTCTTATACATGTATACATTAGAAGCTCATTAAAATTTGAATCCCTAACCTCATACTTTAATTTACAAATTTCAAGATCTAAATTTATAAATTATAACATTGATTAATTATCATAAATATTATAAACTACCATAAACATATTCACTATAATTACAAAGTATCTTAAGTTTATATATAATTAAACATGTATCTTTAACAATATTAATAATATAAATATTTATGTTTCCACAATATAAAAAAATGTTGAAATTATATAATAGCCCGTGAATTAACTTGTGAAATTTGAGCATAGATATAGATAGCTCTATATAATATATTACCTCAAATAATTTGAGCTAATTCATATTCCCGCAATCTGGCGTGACTCTTACGTTGTCCTATCTTTAACTAACGATATCATTCCTCAAATACCTTGGCGCTCTCGAATGCTTAGACCCTAAGTCAGCTTCACGCCTCTTGTTTAGCCACGTCTTATCTTGCACAATAATATTATTCTTCCATGATTTTGTTCCTATGTTAGATTTTTTAATGCAGCCAATTGATCTTAGGGAAAGAGGCCACCTAGTTTTTGTTGCGAAAACCGGTGTATCCATCACTATATTGGTACAAATGTTAACGATGAACTCATGGTGAGTATATAAAAAATTAATAAATATTAAAATTTGAGTTAAGTTCAAAATATTAACGACGAATTCTTGATGAACCCAAGTGGTTATGTTTTGGACTCAAGAGTCCAGTTCAAACATCTACTAGTTGGGCTTTAATTTGCGCTTAACCTGTTCTTTTGATCATGGCCCAAATGTTAAAATTTGTGTTAGGCCCAATAGAATAGTCATTTTTTTTTATATTTACACACACATACATCAGGAGTTCGTTTGAATTAAAACTCCTAATTTCCCATATTATTTAAGAGACTTATGTCACTAGACCACATGCCATTAAACAAGTGAAATTTGATAATCAAATAAGTAGTGTGTAAACATAAAAGCAATTAGGAATCTTTCTTGTTTATATGTGTTAAATTACGAGTAATGATCATTATGAAGCTTAGATATTAAGTTCTAATCCCGTCCATAGGCTAGGCTGAGTTTGGACATGTTTGGGCTGGGTTTATATTGGCGTTTAAGCTGTTCTAGGGGTGGTCCAAGTACTACTGTCCCGTATAACTAAAAGACAACTTCTATCCAAATCCCATTTTTGCTTGATCACACAATGTCAAGTCAAACTTGCAAAAGAAAACTATTGAAGGAAAATACTTGCCCTATCAAGTTAAGCCATGTCTTTAGCTTAGTGCCATCTAATCGAACTGCTAATCAAGTTTAGTTAGCCTTTTCTACCGACCAACAGATTAGAATAGTAGATCAAAAAAACTTGACTCCTACGATTCCTTTCTTACTGTTAGACGATGAATTAAAATGAATAAATTGAGGTATTTTCCTCGAAGTTTCATGGACGGTTTTGTCCTCTTCCTTTGTTGAAACAGTTATAGGTAGTTTGGTTGTGTTTTTATTTTCGAAAAGTTGGTTAGAGTAAATAAGTTAAAAATGAATTTCTATTTAGATAAATTGTTGAAAAAGTAATAATTATGTTGATTTTAATAGGTTGTAGGCGGAAAAAGATAATAATAATAAAAAAAAAGAAAAAATATATAAATTCTTGAAAAATGTATTTTGAAATGAAAATCAATTGAAATATTAATAAAAATAATGATGAATTATTATAAATTTATTTTTAAATAATAAAAATAAAATATAAACAAACACCCCATTACACGTGTTTTGCAGTTATTTATTTGGACAAATAAAATGACTGTTAAAGTCAACATGGAATTAGACAGCGACTCTTGTCACTTCCACCACAATATAGTAAGCTGATATTTTAGGATTCTGTCTTGACTTTGATTTCAAGTTAAGTAGAAATTCTCTATCAACTGCACAGAAAATTAATTCTACAGACCCCACTCCAAAATTCCCTGCCTAAAGAAATTTCATGTTAATGCACAGAACCTCCTCTTGGAGCATTTTGGGGCCTTCTAGAAGGAAAATATAACCAGTTGACTCGTGGGTTTGCATGGAATACTGAGTCAACGTTTTTGTATTAACACATTGATTTAAGGTTGGGGCTCTAAAAATTTGTAGATTATTGCAGAAATCTTTTATTATTATAGAAGATATATTAATTAGGTTATAGATAATTATATTAGGGATGCAAAGAGGTGAATTTGAAGTGATTTTATCAGGATCTGAGATTTATCCATGTTAATCTGAATTCAAATTAATGCAATTTGAATATTTTGTTCTACCATGTTTCATCTCCTATTTCATATGCCACGCTTATAAATATTTTTTATAAAAAAATATTTATTGAAAATAAAATACACGTGGCATGTATTTATTAAGTTGAAATAAAAAAGGAAATAGGGAATGAAAAATAAATGATTCAAAGTATAATCAATGGACACAAGACTCAATTTTTATTTTTATTTTTTTTAATTAAAAATATTAAATATTGCATTTGAATGATCTAGTAATACAACTAGAAATTTTTGCAAACAAAACATGTTTTGCAATTATAAATTATACTCATTTTATAATATAATTTTTTATATTTATATACATATTATTTAGGGTTGGTTCAATTTAAACCCATAATCTGTCCTAAACTTAGGCAATCTATAAAATTAGTGATGTAACCTCTCTAAATTTTCTCTCGCTCAAAAAGTTCGAACTAGTACACATTACGATCTCCTGTTTATATTTCTTGAGAATGATTAATTCTATCAATTCTTCCCTCCTTTTTAGTCCCTTGACTGGGAGAACTATGATAACACCCAATCTTGTTCTATATTAGAGAAATTAAGTGATCTAGAATAATTATAAATTAGAGATATCTTTTTTAAAATAAAATTTCGCATCAGATACGTATCGATGGAATAATACCTTATTAATACAGTTGAACCTTTATATTGTTGATGGATCAATATGATAATCATCAAATAGGATTCTTGGGGTGGAATCTTATTTTATCCGGACCCATAGGCATGCTTATAGTTGTTATGGGATTGTAGCCATTTCTTGGATGGCCTTTTTTTTATTCCATTTATTTATTTATTTTTGGGTAAATAAGTATAGTCCGGACATCATGGAAATTGGAGCACTTGCCCCGTGCTAATGCTTAACATAGTGCAGCGTAGGGACTCAATTGGACCCATGCACTTACCCCTGCCATAATTATTTGAGTTAGGTAGTAGGTGTGACTCACGCAATGTCTGACGTTCGGTCAACAAACTTGAAAAACTATATATACATATTCTCTACTTTAGTACCATATAATATTATTGACAGACAAATTCTCTAATAAGATTTAACTATTGTTTAGTCCCATGATAAATAAATAAATAAATAAGACGTTGTATTTATTATAAGAATGCTAACACTTTCGGTGTTGAAAGTATGATGCGTGTTTAATAAACATTGAAGTATTATAATACATGGTAAGATATTATAAAATATTTAGTAAAATTTTTAGGAAGCAGCTCATATGCTCTTCTTTTTTTCTTTAAAAAATAAGTGAGGAGTTTTTAATATATTTTTAAAATTTTAATAAACTATTTAATTTTAGCTATATTACTCACAAAATTATCATTATTAGTATTTTATTAAGCTTGACTCTGCATAGTTGCTTCAAATGGGATTAGATCGGCTCAATAGCCCCCATTTACTCTTTTATAGGGAACTTTTAGAGACATAGGAAGCTAAAAATGCCACCTACATAGGAGGGGCATAGAAAGAAAAAGGTTTCTTTAGCATGTATGCTTTGTAGGACGATAGCTCCTCATATTAGTATTTTATGAATTTTAAAATTTTATTTAAAAATTTATTTCTTAAATATGATCAAAAACTTCTTACAAGATTCAAAAGCTTATAAGTCTTTTAAATAAGTTTACACAAATATCTTCTAAACCAATATTGAAAAATGATATAACATGTTTTTGAATGAAAGTTAAAATATTGTTTTGTGTATTTTTAAATTATCATCTTTCAAAGTAATAACTGGCATATAATATATTTCTAAATAAATACTTAGATATAAATAGCATATATTTAATATTTTTTTATTTATCCACACGCATATCAAAAGTTCATTAAGATTCAAATTCTTAACTTTTTGTATTATACTAGCAGTCAAGGCATGCTGTCCCTGTGCGCTTAAATATATCATAGCAATTGTAATAATAAGAAAAAATTAATTTTACAAATAGTACAATTAAATATACAACAATACAAACCACACCGAATAATAACATATAACATTGATTTTCAATCTAATAAAATTTTATGAATTGAAATTGAAAGTAAAAAGTACAAAAAAAGAGCAGTATAGAACATATAATAATTTCAATCACAAATAAATGAGAATTATTTAAACTCATAATTTAGTATCATTCAATCCTTCGACTTATTGAATAAAAATAAAATTTAAATAATGAAATATTTGTATTTTAAAGAACATAGTATTAAAATGTCATCCACATGAAAAAGTAAAGAATCCATCCTCAATGTTGAAAATTTGAATACGGCTTCTCCAACTTTTCAATTCAATTAAAATTATAACCATAATTTTGTTGGATATTATTATTACAATCTGAAGAACAAATCTAGGTATTCAAAAATTGGTAAGAGAACTACCCAATTTGAAGTTATTGTCATTGATGCCCTAAACAATATATGATTATTACATCAAATCTTTTTATTATTTGAATATCTTTTAAAGGATAAAAATTAAAAAAGTGACAAAAATAATGAAATAACTTTCATTTGTGAGTGTACAAATCCTTCTTTTTTATAACAATATAAATAAAAAATTTATGCTAGTGGATTACATACAATTCGAAATAAGTAATAAAATATGGACTGAGACAATCCAAAAAGTTATATAAAGGGTTTTTGGGAAGTAGTGATTGACAATTTGGTCCCCCCAGAGAAATGAGTGTTTCCAATTCTATCCTCTATGAATCGTGCACGTAGGGTTTCTTTCATGTTGGCCATATGAGTGGTGGGGAATCTCTCTTGTCCAGCTGCAGTGGCCTTGCCAGTCATAGTGGCATGGTTGCTCAATCAGTCACAGTATGGGGCCTACCCCCCATCTCTTATTTTGACCAACCTATTAAATCGGATAAGAATCTTTTTCTTTTTTTCTTACTATAATTATTTCATTTTCTTTGGAGGAAAGATTGCTCTAAATTCTTTTGTTATCTTTAGTAATATTATCAGATGAAGAAAAGAACATTTTGAGCCAAATTTGAGTCTACCTTGATTGACATTAATTTTTTGGAAGTGTCCCTTCCCCCTGCAAGATTGCCCCCAAGGAAAAACATGGAATCTCCAAATATTATTAGAATAAATTACTATATAAGTGACTAATATGCATATTATTGGGACATAAAACCATTATTATGGGTCATGCATGAGGTTTCAAGCTTATTAAGTAGGCAAAACCTTCTCCATATAACCCATGAAGAAAACGGCAAGATATATTACTATTGTTATGGTTTAGTAATTAACCACACAATAGTTTTATTAGTTGATATTCAGATGAATCATCAAATATGGAGGTTAATCACATTAAGGTATTTATTTTATTTGCACGTATTTATTGAGAATTTTATCTTGAAAAATTGTCTTAAAGGAAGGATAATTTCATACCCAATCGAGGGGCACGCGCGAGAAGGGCACATAGCCATCCTTCCTGATAATAATGACCAAATTCGTTATAAGAAATAGAGGTCCAATTTGTGTTGAGTTATTTCTTCATCAATATACATTGGCCATTGGTAATGAGGATTTAGAATATCACAGGCAGATCAATCAAATAATTTTTTTCTGGATATTCATTAATGTCCTGCATTCATGAAATATGATTAAGCATCTGCTTCTTCAAGAATCAAAGAACTTTAGGAATCCTACAAGATTGATTCGTTCCTTATTTATTCATAGATGGTCAAAACTTCATTTTGGTTCAAACATACTGAGAGGTCCACTAGAGACCAAAAATTGTTGAAGAAACAAGAATAGAAGATTTTGTCATAAAAAGATATCTAGAATAGAGTGCGAAGAGTAGATATTCAAGCTTCATACTCTTCGATTTTTCATCGTGAGGAAAAAATTAAATATCATCATAAATCTAATCGAAGGGCACAAGAAAGTGTATATAGCTGTCGTTTTTAACAATAACAACCAAATTCATTTTATCTTATCAAGTTAAAGTATTGTTCCATCAGTACAGATTCGGGCGGAATTTATCTTAAAAAGTCACTTCAAAAATAGGGTGAGAGAGATGATCTTATATTTAAGTTTTATATCCCTAGATTCTTTAATGTGGGATAATAAGATATTATTGTTAATAATATACTAGTATTCAATAATTTCATCTAGATGCCGGTTTTTAAATAATAAATAAAGTTCTACTTAGGTAGAATGATGGGATTGTTGGGAGAATGAGAAAATCCCTTGGAAGACTACAAAATCAGTTTGTTCCCCTAACTATATATATTCTTTTGTTTCCCTGCTTTTTTTTCTTTGCAGCTGAGCTGCCACCACATGGGTTTGGTGCTTATTGGTTTTTGATGACCAATTCTTTCTTCACATTCACTGTATCAACGTTTAACTCTTGGCTGATTTTAGAATGTTACAAGAGAGCCTACATACTAATCTCATGTCATAATGATGTCATGTTCTTGGACCTATGGATTTTTGACTTATTAGCTCCTTTCCTTTCTTTAATATTCAAAAGGGAAATTTGATACGTCCAAATTGTGAATCATTAGGCAAAAAAGTATATAATAATATCATGAAACATATGTTCATAGATTAATAATTGATAGCTCATTAAATATGTATTTTCAATTGAGTGACATGATACGCGTCTAACGTGTAAATACATATAAAATGCAATTTAATTGAATTGAGCAGATTTTGAGGACAAATTTCAAGGACCTAACTTTTGGAACTTAAGCTCGACACATTTTATAGATTTAATTTTTCAAGTGAACTTTAAACCACTGCAAACTCAATTCCTAAATTTTTAGTCTAATAAATAGTAATGCATCAATAATCCAACGTTATAAAATTATAGCATTCATCAACTCCAAGTGAACATTATAAATCATAGTAACTAGCTCCTAATGTATATTAATAATATAGTATGTATTGATGATATAAAAATTAACAAAATTGCAAGCCTTTGAATTCAGATACAGATTACTCAAGATTGAGTTAGGGTAAAAATTGACTTCATGAGCGAAATTTTATATAAGCTCGAAATAACTTGTGAAATTCATGACCAGATTTGACTTGTATGCACATTGAAATATAGATGCCAAGTGTGTACTAGTGACTTCTTTATACTATACTTTCCTTTTAATTTATTTTTTTTTCAATTATTTAATGGAGTTAACTGTGAGAAGAATAAGGCAGCACAAGGAAATCCATTTGAAAATTGGGTTTTGTCAGATTTATAAAGTGAGATTCACACTCCAAGTAATTATAAAATTGCACTTAGGATTTTAAATATATATATATATATATATATATTTTGTCCCTGCAGCAAATAGGCGTTGGGAATAAAGCGTGGTCTAACCATATCTGAGCGTGAGATGTAGACACCCACATGCCCCCACTCGTCCCTCTTTCTCTTTGGAATTCTTGGTTTATATTACTAAAATAAAGTCGACAATTTTCTGAAAAGTTGAATCTACGCTTCTTTGCATCGGACGTACCCGGAAATATTTCTTGTCAGATGATACATAAATCGTGTATTTCTTCATTTAAAGACGTGAAAAGCAATAAATGATTCTCACCGTAAAAGAGCAAAATGGATGGATACTTTCAGAATTTTGTGCAGTCCAATTTTCAGTATCAGTGTAGAATTTGGTGGTGTCCCTTTCATTTCTACCCTTCTTCTTCGATGATCCAATCCTTTTCAACTAGCTAATTATTTAGGGCTAGTTTGGTTGGATTTAGGGCTAATCTCATGATGATAATTATAGTGGATTTCGGGTTAATCCCATGATTATATCCTTGATGATAATTATTTAAGTAATGGTAATGTGGTAAACAAGTTGTTTGGTATACCTTAAAAATTTGGGTTGGAGGGGGAGGATATACTTATCATACGAAATAATTTTTGGTTTATGGGCTAGTGTTTTAATTTATAGATGGATTAATGTATTTGTATGCGTATATATATTGTGATTGTTCTTGACAAAATAAGCTTATCAAAAATTATAACATGAACCAAACTAGCCTAAGTATTCATTAATCCATCTTCTATAAAAAAAAAAATGGCCCCCGGGATTGAAAACTTGTATGACAAAATAATGTCCTTGTGATATAATAAATATGGTGTTCCTAAGGAATTTTGGAACATAAATTTTTAAAAATAAAATGTGACAACCTTCTATTATCTCGGTCTCTAAATTCATCTCTAGATCTTGGTCAAATGATAGATGTTGTTGCTGTTCGTACCGTAACATATTGTTGAAAACTAATTAAAAGAATTAAGTTATTGTTACAATTTCCTATTTTATTTTATGAATTCCATAGTAGAGCATAATCGACAGAATTTAAATTCAAATTTCTAGATATCATTCGCATTTTAATTTTTAATTCTTCTAATATCTATCTACCACTATATAGTCACATTTTAATAAAACTAATTAGCACACACATATCACTTCAAAATGATTAACATATGCATATTTCAAAATTTTCATTTTATCATGAATAAAAATTTATAAACTAAAGAAACTTTCTACAATAAAATCAAATTCAAAAATTTTCAATCTTAAAAGTGTCGGAAATTGAAAATAGATTGAATAGAGTCTACAAGTTTTAGGGAAAAAAGATACAATCTTTATCAAATGATTTTCATCATGTAAAAAAGTTGTGATTGCTGCGAGGCCTAGGGTTGGTCTTTTCCCTAAATTTAAACATGTCCCCACTTAGAAAAAATCTTAAAACCCACCACATTCCATCCCACAAATTTTAGGTTTAAAAAGACTAACTTGTCTCGCACTAAATGTGTAAAACCCGCACCAATTTCGTTGTGCACTGATAACTTAAAAAAAAAACATATTTAATTAAGCTTAATTTAATAATTCAACTATAATATTATAAAAATTAATATACAAAATACAATCGATAAAATAATATTCAAATATATCAGTATATATTTATATATGTATAAAAGAAATAAACAAAATAAAAATGTGAGATGTTAAAATAGGGTTAATTTTTATTTTATCGTTTTACAATCTTTAAAAAATATATAATATTATATATATATATATATATATTCTAAATGCATAAATACTTGAACCGGATCACGACAAGTTAGTCCTCAACCACTAAAAAAATATAATATTAGTAACAAAATAATAAGTGACAAAGTAAAAATTGTCGCTAAACATGTATTGAGTTACAATAACTTTTATCTTATCACCAATGACCAATTTTTAAGTGACAAGAATTTTTATCTGGTCACAACATGACACAGTAAGTAACTAAAATTAATGTTTTAAATTGTTATCATTAACAATTAGTGACACCACTATGGTGACAATTTAGTAACAATAAAAATTATCACTATAATTTGTAACAAGATTTTTATTGTCACTATATGTGTGTAACTAAATATTTATAGTGACAACTTTAACACTTTTTTATCACTATTTAGTTTATAAAAATCATTAAAATAACAAAATTAAATTTTTTATTACTTAATATACAAAATTAGTAATAATTTTTGCATAATTATCTCTTACTATTTTGTCACCAATTTATTTTTCCTTGCAATGAACTAGACTTGTTCTAATCTGCATAAAACTCACATTAAAAATCCATCTAAAGTGGGACGAATATCCAGCAAATATGGTCGGAGTTGCCAAGCCTGCACGGTGAGATCCAAAACCCCATCTATCTTTAAAAAACAATCTAACAACCGAAGCGCGGCTGCACATATACTAATCAATTAAATTAAGACAGCCGACGATTCAGAAGAAATGAAAAATGTTAGATAAATGCAGCTGTAATAATATATTTTTAATGAAGGAATAATATACATAGGAAGTGGGATTTGCTGTTGATAAGCTGCAGTCCTCGGCAAATGAGATAGCTCTAGGGATTCCCTTTATTATCTCTATGTCTATCTGTACTTTCAACAGGGAAATTTGTGTGTTAACATAGAGATATTACAGATTGATTAATGTTGGACTCTGCAAATTCTATGTAAATTGTTCTCTTTAATTACTTTCTTGAACTTCTCGAGATTCATCTGTCTTATGCCTCACCTTTTCTTTCTTTGTCCTCTTCTTGGACGAAGAATGTCCCTCCAAAATATTTTATATTTTCTCTTCACTTGATATATTTTGGATTGTTGATTAGCTCTCACTTCCCATGCCATTATTGAGTACAAACCCTTTCAAAGAATTTGATATTTTCAGTGAAATGATTAATACAAAGTTAATTTTTGTGGCTAATGACTCAAATTATAACTATAAATTTTTATGATAGATATATAATGTTTTTAAATAATAAGCAACAAAATTATTATATATTAATCTGTAGCCTTGTTCGTTGGAAATACAACAAATTAGCTATACATTATCTACAAAATAATATATATATATATATATAGAGAGAGAGAGAGAGAGAGATGTTAGCTATGAGAGCATGATCTATTTCAAATTTTGCTAGGTTAATTTTGTAGCTTTAACTACAAATTTTTAGCATAAGCTAATGTCCTAATTTTTTACAGGGAAGTGAGATTGAATGTTGAATGTTTTGTTGCCACTTAATATTCTTGGGTTTTCTGTTTCAATTTATATTTTATTTTCTATTTCGATTAAAGAATATATGCAAGTGTACTAAATATTTTGTATAAGAATAATAATTTAATAGATACATGTATCGTATATTCATCAAATTAGAATATGAGATGAAATATAAAAAAAATAAAGAGTTAAAATAATTAGATATCGATGGAGAAATATATATTGCTTCATTTAACAATAACTAATACGTTCACGAATTATTAAAACTTTTATTTTGTATTTGTATGATAATCAATTAATACTCCTACAATTTGATGTGTTTTAGATTTCAAATAAAATATAAAAAATTTATTAAAATTCAATATTATTCATCCAGTATTACATGAAATATGTGAATATTTCTACTAAACAGTTTACACCAAGAGTATGAAAATTAATTTATTAAATTCAAAATGTATATAAAAATATGATTAAAATTTTTTAAACTTTTAATTAACAAATATAGTTTTTCTAACCTAAATGTATTACTCTTATTTTTCAAATAAACCGTCTTATTTAAAATAAAAACCTTACAACGACAACTCTCTACAACTACTTTCAAAGAATAATAGTGTAAAATTAAAGAAAAAGTTTACTTTTTCAAACTCCAATTGAGTCATTCTTAAATTTGTATTTGACATTGATTATAACTTTCCACTGTCAACCTTAAATACCTAAGTTTTAAGAGGTAATTAGGTTAATTAAATAGAGATTACTTTTAATAGGATTTCATAACTCTCTTAACAGGATTACATAATACCTAATCATTCTCTGTGTCAAAATATTTCAACCCCGTCAACACGACTTCGACAATTCTCACGTTGGTTGGTTATCACCTGCTCTCCTTGTCTGCTTACTCTTTGGTTTCAAGCCAAATCCTTTCGTGTGTGAAAGAAGGAGAACAAAATGCTAGGAAATTGTGAGAAGATGTCCACTCCCCCCATCTCTTCAACTACTAATGATCAATGGCCACAGGTTTTAATTCCTTTCTCTATGTCTTTGTCTCAATTATTAGAAAGAAAAAAATGGGAAAAAAAAAAAAGAAAGAAAGAAAACATGACCCCATTGTTTTTGTTTCTTAGCTTTTGTCATGGAATCTCCCTGTTTGTGGTGTTAATTTTTACCCTACAAAACACATCAATTTTCATCTCTCTTCTTTCTCTTTGTGTGTGTATAGAACCGTATGCTAAATGACCAGACAAGCTTTATGGCATCATCATCATCAGCAAATATGGAGAAATCAAGAAGCCAAGATCCAGTACTAGCAGCAGCACATCAGCAGTCTCTCAAGTGCCCTCGCTGCGATTCTTCCAATACCAAGTTTTGCTACTACAATAACTACAGTTTATCTCAGCCGAGGCACTTTTGTAAAGCTTGTAAGCGTTACTGGACCAGAGGGGGTACCCTTAGAAATGTTCCGGTTGGCGGAGGATGTAGGAAGAACAAGAGGATGAAGCGACCACAGCCGCCGTCGTCTAACGGCGGCGATGGAAGTATTTCCCCCTCCTCAGCCTCCGCTGCCTCAACTGCAACTCTAAAGCAGCCTAGTGTTCAACCGGAGATAGATCTGTCCTCAAATCCTTTGTTTTATGGGCTGCCCACTAATCCTCTCGAGCTCAATTTTCCATTTTCCAGGTTTAGCACCACTAGGGTTTCCTCTAATAGTACTGGATTTATCGATCATCAGCCTCAGATGAATGGTTTTGGAATAGGGTTTTCATCGGGGATTATGGCTAGTGAACTTCAGGATACGGAATACAAAAATGGGTTCAAGCAAATCCAAGATGGTATTATTACTTCTACTAATTCTTCATCACCACTTCTTTCAGACAATATTAATCCTTTCTTCCTCGGATCTTCAACTTTTGCTCCCACTTCAACAATGGCTACTTTGCTTGCTTCCACCTTTCAGCAGCAGAAATTCGAATCCAATGGCTTGAAGGATGTTCAAGAAGCCAATTTTCCGGGTTTGATGCCTTATGATCAGGCTAACCAAATGCCCGGTGGGAATGGAGTGAAAATAGAAGGAGAAAACGGGTTGGAGTGGAACCCAAACCCGAATCAGATCACACAAATTAACTCTAATTCTGATCCGTCCTCTCTTTTATGGAACACAACTAATGTTGGTTCTTGGTTTGATCCTTCAAACATGGGTTCTTCAGTTCCTTCTCTGATCTAGCAAAATTTCATCTTTTTTTTATTTTTCCTTCTTTTTTCCCCCTCTATTTTCTTGCTTGATCTCTCGGGTCCATTTAAGCTTTTCTATCGGGTCTTTTTTCTTATCTTTAAAATAAAAAAAGAAGTTACCAGAAATGAAACATCGGAATCTTGTTTTCATGAGGAAACTAATTAACGTTGGGAGAAGTTACTTTGGATCGGAGCGATCATGTCAGCTGCAGCAAGAAAATTCAGCCTCTACTAATTTTTGACTTGGAAGGCTGAATAACCCGTATTGCGCTGAGAGGAACCTCGGATCCTCTTCATCTCATCGGCTAAGGTTTTTGTCATCAACCACATTCTTCGAAGGTTAGCTGAAAACGTACTTTTGGTGCATTTTTCCAGTTTGTCGGCTCATGCTATGTTGCTGAATAGTCAAAGTTTATATGTATATATTCTTCATGACATTGGTTTTAAATTTCTAGGTTGTATTTTCTCTGTGTGTATCTGGTTTTTGGGCTTGGGGTTTTACTTTAGAATATGCTTTTACATGTTCAAGAAAACTCAGAGGTGGTCTCAGATCAGGAATCCTTTTTTTTTTGTCTTTCTTTCTTTCTTCTTCTTCTTCTTCTTCTTCTTCCTTTTGGGTGTTACATTTTCCGAAATTTATGATTTTGAGTTGGGGGTATAATGGTATAGAAGAGAGGGAGATTGCTCTTTGAATTCGGTTGTTAATTTAATCTGAATTTGGATTATTTATTTCAATATGTATTTCCGTATTTTGCTTCTGGATATACATTTCATGTCACAATCGTCCTCCGGAAGGAATAAAAGAGTATCTTGTTGCGTTCAGACTTCAAACCATAAGGGTATGTATATGTTCTGTACATTTAAATATTTATTTTTAAAAGCTATTTAAGATATTTGACATTTATTTATGATTATAGAAACATAGTAATTTGCATGCATGGGTAGGTAAATACTGTTAATTCTTTTGCAATTTTTATTATACAATTTTTGAAGATATTTATTGCCCCTTTCACATATAACTTCCAATATTACTCCAAGTATATTCATGATAAAAATAAAAATAAAAAATAAAAAAATAATAAGTAATTAATTACATTCTGGATGACCCATGTACAAACTTATCAGATATGCTGAAAGCAAGCATTGATTAATTGATCTTGTCCTTGATGTACTCCTATACATTGATGCGTGGTATTATTTCACTTGTCTAATTAACTATTCTTTTCCTCTTCATTTATGCTGCTGTTAAATTAACGAGGAACTTAGATACTCATTTATATAACAACTACATATTTCAAGAAAGCTAGCTAGATTCACTGTCATGGCTCAAAGGGCTGTTTTCCTGTTTGATGTTTAAGACAGAGCTGTTTTGGGGTGTTTTTAATTAGTCTCTTTTGTTACAATTGCAAGTTAATTTAATTAATTTAGTCCAAAAATATATATAAGATGTATTTGTGCTCAGATTAAAGATCAATCCGTTATATATATATATATATATATATATATATGTATAAATTTTTAATTTATACATAGGCATTTGAGTACATTGATAGGATTTAAACCACAGATTTTACATACAAAGATATAACAACAGTATTATTGTGCTAATTGACTACTCAACATCTTGGTAGGACAAATATTTCTATTACTATAAAATTCATAGATAAAGTAGTTAACAATGGGGTTAGTATTATCTTTTTTGTAGTAATGAATCTTGTTTGTGTTTTGAAGAAAATGAATTTGTCTATTTTTGGGGGTCTTAAAGTGGCGTGAAAACATATAAAAACTCTTGCATATAAATGAAAAAGGGATGTAATTCCAGTTTCTTTAAAATCGCTAGTCAATCCTATTTTTAGTAGAGGAAGTTGATAATTAAATTCGATTTTGACCATTATTTTCATATTAATCTATTACAAGAAGTTATATATGACTTAAAACTAGAAGACATAGTGTTACATGAAGCAACAGTTGGACCCATAGCACACGCTTTAAGCACTAGCTAGCTAGCTAGTGTTGTCATAACATGTTTTTTCAACTATAAATGTCTCAAAATTTTGGTAGTGTAAGTTTTTCAGATATACAAAGGAAATTCTTACATATCTTGCAGGTTACATATATATAATTATATATACATATAAGATTAAATTTGTGTAAGTTTAATGGAGGAAAATTCCAGTCTAAATTGGATTTGGTTGAACCAAAATCATTTACAGGACAAGTGGGTCCCATGTTGTCTAAGGACCCATTTGGTTTTATTTTTTATTTTTATTATTTTTAAAATTTTAAAAAATAATTAATAAAAATAAGTTGAAAATAAATTTATATTTGAATGGTAAAAAAAAGGAACAATGAGAGAAAAAAGAAACAACCCCAACGCGTTACAGCAAAAAATTTAAAAATAAAATGTGTGGAAAAGGACTTGTTCGTTTGCAGTCTCCCCTTCCCCTGTCGGCCCATAGTATTAACCAATTGGGGGAATGGCCCATATATAATGGTATATAGTTGACCCATATATTTTTGTCCATCTCCAACGCACAATAGTTTTTGAAACCATAGGAGAATTTCAAGAGTTCTCACAAATATTTTTGAAATAAGTTTGAACTTATTTGACTCAAATAAAACTATTTAATAATAATAATAATAATAATAATAATAATAATATAATGATAGCACATAGATCAATTAGTTCGGAACCTTTATTTTAAATAATTTTTTTATTTTATTATATGTATATATGTTAGGTATAATAAATATTTTTTTAAAATAAAATAAAACACTTAATCTTATATTACATACACTTGGCTTGAAGACATAAAATGAAATAAAAATAAAATATGAATTAAAATAAAAGATTTAAAATGCCAATCAAGACCCAATAATAAGTTTTCATGATAAAGATTACTTAAAAGTACATAATTGTCAAATAATAAAATTGCATAGTTGTTGCTAAGATTTTACACAATTGTGAAACAAATTAATTGTGGAATCCCATGAAAAGTAATTGGAAAAACTCGTAAAATAGTTTAATCTTTTATTAAAAAAAAATTTTAATTGGATATTTTTCTGTTTATTATTTATATATACACTAAGAATTTGTTAGAATTCAAATCACAGATTTTAAATATATGAATGTGAGTACGATGTTACTAACCAAATTTACTATATATGCAATTGAGGAAATAATTCTAAATATAAGCAATTGAATGTAGTTGAATAATTAAATCATAATGTCATCTTGACACTTTTATCCACGAAAATTGCAAAGAAATTGAATTATTAACACATACATACATACATAAATATCATCGCATAATTAAATATCGTCATAAAGATATACTCCATAATTACAGCACACACTTTTCCCCTACGCAATCCCACGTTTGAGCACTAATGGCATGAAACGGATGCTGGCTTGCTGGCCCAACAGACATCCTTAATTCCACTATAAAATTAACTGTAATAATAATTTAAAACGCACTAAATCAGTCCTCGTGATCTTATCCACATTGATGGCTCGGATTGTATTGTTTGGTCGCATTTACTTTTAAACATGGGATGTTAGATAATAGAATGAAATGAGGAATAAAAAATGGGATTAGGATATAATTTTATATTTTTAATTGAATATTTATTTTATAAAATGATATGAATGATAAAATTAAATTATTGTATTAAAAATATTTATATAAATATAAATTATAAAACTTATATAAATTATAAGAGACTAAAGTGACCCTAGTTAATATATTTTTCTATTTAGCATAAAAAATTTAATTTTTCTCCATATCAATACAACACCAACTGTTTCTTCTTTTTTATATTTCGCATACAGAAATTATTTTTGCTCCATTTCAATACACCATCTTTACACAAATTATATATCTGTCTTTCTTTTAATTATTTTAATATAAATATATTTTTAATTATTTTTAAATTTTTTGGTTGGCGCCGCAATTAGAAATTATTTGAAGTTGCAACACCAAATGTGTGATAAAACTATCACACCTCACAAGTGGGATGCCACATCCCACCAATAAAGTGCACAGTGGCGGGCCAACATGTTTATCCAAAGCTCCAGTCACTCAAAATAAATATGGGATGAGGCCGGATGTGGGCTATTATCCTGCCTCATCTCTCAAAGTACACGGCCCCTTAGTGTTTTACATCGGTGAAATAACCAAGTTGTAATCTTTATATATGATTTTTTTTGGGCAATCCTTACCTCTTGGAGCTAGTTTTTGGTTTGAATTAAGCTCAAAGTCCATTCTTTAACATGATATCAGAGTAATCCATTCCTGATGTTGGGCTACACAGTATTATTGTGCCACCAATTTTGTGTTACTTCATACTCTAGATGTTCATTCCTAATGTGCACATGGTGTGTTAGTATTTTATTTTACATGTCAATATTTTATTTTATTTTACGTGTCACACTCTGATTCGTAAGGTATGGCCTCACAAATAAAGCACAACTTAAATGACAACTTAAAAGTAACATAAAATTTATAAAACTCACTCAAAAAAATAAAATAACTCTCAATGCACAGTTGAAAGTAATAAAAAAACATCAGTAACTAAATAATAGCTTCTTAATTTCATTGATATTTCTAACTCTCCATATCAGAAAATTCAACTAAGTGAGTGAATTTGAAAGCCAATAAGTATTATAAGTATGTTTAAAGCACAAAATAATCAATAATTCAAATCAATAAAATAGTAACTTATAGCTAATATCTTCATGTGACTGTAAGAACAAACATTGGTGGAAATTTTAAAAGTCATGTGAAACATAGATGATCACTGTTCCTTATCGAAAGCACTCAAGTTAATCCATCTCAGAGCCTTCTGAAGTTTGAAATAAAGTATCCCGAAGTTGTCATCTCATTGAGTGTGACGAAGCATTGAAACCACAATTTCTTTCTTCGAAGATGTATCCCCCACCTCAACATAGCACTTCGCTTCCAATTTTTCGAAAGAATCCACTTATGTTTTCATCCCTCATTAATATCAGGAAAAAGAAAACGTCTCTTAGTTGGGAACCTTGACATGTCAAATAAGTTGCTCGATGAGAATAACTAATAAATAAAATTTCAAAATTAATTTCAAATCAATATGTCACAAAATTTTTATATCATATAAAGTATAATTAATATAATCTAGTAAGTATGATTTTTAATACATGATGATGCTTAAGGCTTAAAGTTGAAGAGAAATTGAAAGCTGAGACACGTGGGGTTGATGGACAGAGCATTAATAGCTCCACTAAATGAAGATGCAAACAAGCTAAATGAAAAGGTGGTTTAAGCTTTTTCAGGTGATGACCAACATATGTATTATTCATTTGATGATGGACAGATAGCTCCACTAAATGAAGATGTGAACAAGCTAAATGAAAAGGTGGTTTAAACTTTTTCAAATGATGACCAACATACATATTACTCATTTGACTCTATACCTGATGGCATGAATAATTTGTACTCACATGAATTTCTAAACTCCCTTATTCATGGTAATCTCCCACCTCACAAGTTAATTCTTAAGAAAGGAGCACCGATTATGTTACTGAGAAATATTGATCCAAAAATTGGGCTATGCAATGGCATTAGACTAATCTGTCGCTGATTTGTAAGCAATATAGTCGATGCAAAACTTTTGACTGGATAGTTTAAGGGAACAAGAATCTTTCTACCACGTATTCCTTTAAAGATAGGAGCGGATGCAAAAATGCCATTTGAAATGACATGGAGACAATTTCCAGTTAGATTGAGTTTTGCATAAACAATTAATAAATCCCAAGGGCAAACAATACCAAATGTTGGAATATATTTACTTGATCATGTTTTTAGTCATGGTTAACTATATGTTGCTCTTTCATGGGGTTTTTCTGAAAGAACCACAAAAGTATTGGTGAAAAGGGGACAAGTCGATGGGCTTCAAGGAATTTATACAAGGAACGTAGTATTCTCTGAAATTTTTGCCAAGTTGCACAATAACCATAATTAAGAGGTATATTTCCAAAACTTTGGTATATTAAATAATTGCATAATCTGATCACCTTAGAACTGCTTTAATTGCTACTTGATACTTAATAATTTTCATTTCAGTATTTCAATCATCAACACTAATTGTGTTGCAGAGATATCAAGGTATACAATTGGATTGCAAAGCAACTACTTGGTGTTGTTTTGCAAATTATACTAATATTTACAATAGCATAAATAATAGTGTCCTGCTATTGATATATGATATATTCATTCTCAAGATTTCAGGATTGTAGCAAAAGCTTATTGGAAGGAGTTGTAATTGCACAATATAACTACTTTGTACATAAATTACTTACAAATACTCTTAGTTAATACATGCATTTACAATGTATTCAGTATAAATTTTATTTAAATTTGATTGGCGAATATAATTAGTTACGTATTTTAAATATCTTTCCCTCATTATATTTAAGAATAAACATATGTACAAAAACAGCGTAACATTAAGAAAGTATTTATGCGAGCGGGAATCGCGTGCAATGTTCGGTAGTAAGAATAAAAAGAAAAAAAAAACAATCAGCAAGGATATTAAATGCCGATTTCAATCAAATTAACTTAAATTCCATAATCTTCAATGACAAAGAAAAAGAAAAATACCCAATTCCTGGTCCTGCATGTCCTATGCTTTTGGAAACTGTTTTGCAGAATGTCATGATCCGCAGGAGAGGTAATAGCTGCGTATTGAAGCCAGCAGCAAGATTGAAGACAAGTTTTGCCGGATGACAGTGAATCTATATTCTATTTCTTGGCAAAAAGTTGACTTCAATTTTATGTTTCAAGATCTGCTCATATAATAACTAGAAAATTTCAAAGTCAAACACAATAACTAAAAGCAAAAGTCATGAATGAAGCCTGAAAAAGCAAACTATTTATAGATAAATCATCTTGGTGATGCTCACTTCAATTCTAATTCCTTTCATGTAACATTGCAGTTAGGTCTGCAGTGTTTCTGGCATGAAAGCAGTTGCTGGTTGCTATAATTCTAGATAAACTAAAATCCAGTAAAGCAATTGTTTTACCCACTGAAAGGAACACCAATAATTCAAATCATGCACCTGATAGTTCTGTAAGCCCAAAAGATTTAACAATTGTCTGCAGCATCAGAAATCAAGCTTTAGAATGTAACTCAGGTAAAGCAATCAACAACAGGAAAGGTTATTTGAATAGCTATAGCTAGCAAAAAATAATGCAGCTATCTCCGCTCAAATCAATGAAACTGTTGGTATTCACACATCTGCTATCTTTATACAAAGAAAGAATCAACTAATCAAGACATCGTTCAACTAAATTTTTGGTCCTAAGCACAAGGTGACAAATTGGAATCACAAATGTTTTACAACAAAAACAGCAATGATGTAGTAAGAAGTGCTTTGTCAAGGAAAGATGTGAAAGATGTCTTCTACTGGATTCTCCTCCTGGTCGATATGTGTAAGTCAATATCTTCACTGTACATGTAAGTGTTGAAAGTCCTACAACACAGCCGTAGCCACAGTAAATGGATTGACAAACACACACATGAAACTAAAAAAATAGAATTTACAAGAATTCTAAATAACCTCTTCAAATGTAGCTTAGATGTTCCTAGGGCTTTTACTTGGGTTGGATTTTCAATTTGGGGCAGAGGTGGAAGTAAGGGTTCATGCTGATCAGGTTGAATCTGGGGCTGGGGCTGAGTGTCACACCCGGGTCAAAAATGTGCACGAGAGCAAGATAATGGAGGTTAAAGAAGGTCCTGGAAGACTCTAGAACCTTACACACACTTGTAGAAAGTTGTAGGAAGGTCCTGGAAGTCTTTAGAACCATATACATATTTGTAGAAAGTTGAAGACTAGTATAGTCTTATATAAAAGTTTCTAGTGAAGACTAGTGTAGAAGTTTCTAGAACATTATACATAATTGTAGAACTTATAGGAATTTTGTAGAATATATACGGAAATCTCTAGAAAGCATTATTGAGAATTCTAGTCTTAGGAAAGATCTAGACTTGTAATCCAAATCATAAGATAAAATCAATCTTCACCGTTCATCCAGAAGGAAAAATAGTATAAAAAGGGCAAGAGCCCATTTGTAATGGAACCAAGTAAGCATCAAGAAAACAAGTTCTCTACCGTTTTCTTTTAGCCTCTCTCAACTTTCTCTCTCGTTCTTAACAATTGGCTAGCACTCTTAGCACCATAGTTATCAAAGGTAGTCGCCTCACTTGCCAGAGGCGAGGTGAGACAACACCATGTCACCTTTTTCTCCTCAGGCCAGGCGAGCACCATAAGGCAAGGTGAGGTGACCGCCTTTGTTGCTTTGGTCGCCTCAGTCGTCTTTGGTTCAATTTTAAAAAAAATAGTAATAAATGAGCTTTCTATAAGAAACCTTGACCTTTTGTAAATAATAACCTATAATTAAGAAGCATCCAAACATTTTCCTATAATCAAAGCATTCCCTCCAACACCTTGATTCCAGCAACCTCGACCCCAAGTGGCTCTCTTCTCTTCTATCTTCAGTCTTTTCATTTCTTATTTTGTTTTTTTTTTTAACGTTCTTTTCTCATACACACAACACTTTTGATTTTTTTGAATATTTCTTCTTCAATTTGTTTAGTATATTAGTACTTAAACTAAATATTAATATATTTAATTAGTTTGCTGTTTTAATATAAAAATATTTAATATGTTAATATGCTAATCTATTAATAGTTAATATATTTCACTTAATTTAATTTGTTGTACTATATATATTTTAACTTTTTTCTTAATTGTTGCCTCATTCGTCTTTTGTCACCCATCCCTCGTCTCGTCTCTCGCCCGCCCCTCGCCACACGCCTTTAATAACTATGCTTAGCACACACAACATTTAGATTTCAAAAGGTGAGGCAGACTTAGCTAGTGTAGAAAGAGTTGAATGAGGGGCTAAGTGTTGTGCGGTGGCTTGTAAAAAGACAAGTCCGTGACATGGGGTTGGTGATGGGGCCAGGGTCGGGCCTACGGCTGGGGTTGGGCCTGTGACTGGGACTAGGACTAAGAGACGTGAGTATTGAATATCTCAGGTTCTTGTGTCCTGAGAAATTGTACAAAGCCTTGAGGTAGATGGCCCCTAGTTAAAGGGGGTCTTCAACTTCACCATTAAACGCTGCGTAGTATCTATCCCAGAGTCTTTCTAAGTGTCCAACAACTCGGTGATTTCTTGGCATGCCTTCCCTACATCTATAGAAAATACAAAAAATTAATTCATTTATCTAATCTTACATAATAGAAAATAGGGCCAGAATTTCAATAATATTTACATCACCCCATTAGAATATCTAAAGCTCTATCTAGTGTTTCTTCTATAGCACATAAACTATTATCACCTTCTAAGCTAACTAGTGTGTCATATACATGAAAGTAAAACCTGCAAACCCGCTAGTATATATATCAAAAAGAGGGAAAAAATCACAGCTAGAAAAATCTTCAAGGGAGGAAAAAAAGGGGAAAAAAACAGATATGCAAACTTATGATCTCCAAAGAAAATTTCTCATATAGTTAGGATCTATAGTCCCCTCCATGATAAAACTATGAGAAGTTCAATTCTAAAAAATAAAAAGTAAAACAAAAGGATTTTATTTTTAAGTCATAAATTTTTCTATCGATTATGATAAACATGACTTTAAAAAAAAAACCCCTCCAAACTACCAAAGCCATGAACAAACTAATTTCTATATTCTTAAAAATGTAAAACTAACAACTCAAACATATTTGAAAGCTAGATTACAAAAACGAAAGTTAAAAAAGCTCTATATAGAGAAAAAAAGATTATTATATCCAAGCTAAGTCCAGATATTAGATAATTGTTTCCTTCAATTTTATCACAGAAGAATATTTTAAGCAAGTATCCTGTAATCCAGCCAACATACTAATCCTGAAATTTGGAATTTAATCATATCTTAACCCGAATTAAGCTTATAAAGAGAGCTGGGAGAAATCATAAGTGTTAGACTTAGACCTCTAAAAACTTCCTAGATTTCATCAAAAAGAACAACTTCAGTAAGGTATTTGTCACCCCACTGCAGTTTTACGAAATATCAACTCATTGCCAAGATTTCATTTTTTCATGCATGCAATCATCCAAACAATATAACCAGTAATGAAGTAAAAACACATGCAAGAAACTACATAAAATTTTTATTCATATATGCCGTCTAGAGAGTTCTGTGTTGCCCTTGCCTCTTACCACTATGCATTATTCTTATTCTCTGTTTAGAATTGTTGTTCTTATAGGAATATATCAACTAATAGAATGTAGTGGAAAAAAGTTCACTGCATTAACAATAGCAAGAAAAGATCCTGCCATCTTATCATATAAATCCATAGGCAAGTAGCAAGGGTTTTTCTTACATTATGTATCAAGAGGAAATACTGAAATATATATTGAAATGCAAACTGATTAGCAGGACAACAAGATAATAAAGAAACACTACTACAAGGAGATATATGAAAGGACAATTTAAAATGTGAATAAGCCTACTGATCAGTCATGGAAACGAGAGCATAAAACGATAATTTGATGGCATAAGAGGAAGCTTATTCGTAACTTTATTTAATGCAATAAATCTAAAATTATATGTCGCATCGCAAACACATAAGCAGCAAGACATCGATGCTTGATTCAGTACTCGGCAAATGATCAATAAACTAAATGCCGAAGGTATCAGAAGGGGAGGGAGGAGAGAAATCGAACCTGGCGGAGTTCTTGAACAACAATCTGGAAAACAGGGGACTTGATGGCTTTATCCCCAGAATTTCCTTCAATGTCTGCTTCTTGGAATTGTTGAAAAGGAAAAAACATAATTAAAAAACCTCAGCTATTCAGAAAATTAGAAAAATGTAATATGTACGTACCAAAAAATGGAAATGACGGCGACGCGGCACGGTGGAATTTGTGGTTGAGCTTGGCAGAAGGAGAGATGTTGGCTGCGCTGGAGTTTGGGAATTGGGAGAGGGAGTTGAGGGATGAATACTGAATAGCGTGCTCTTTGTCGGAGTTTAGTTTTACCGAAAAAACTTGCTTTTATAGCCGCGTGTTGCACGCGGATAGAATCCGCAATTTTCAACACGACTAAATAACTCGATCCGATTTCGATACGAAAAAATTGAGTTTCAATTAACCTATTATAAATTTGGGTCTAACAAGGTCAATATAAATAAAAAATTTTAAAAAAATTAGTTGGATTGGATTGAGTTAAATTATATTGAATTTTAGGTTACATAAATGATTCGAAATTTGAACTTGAATCATACGACAACCTGAATTTACTAGAATCAAATCGATCAAACTCGAATTAAATAAATGAAATTTAAATTTTTTTAAGAGTAAAATTATACAATAACACGATAAAACTTGAAAGTTTAAAATTTAATAATATCAAAATTACTATTTTGCCATTTTTGGGTCTTATATATTTTTGCTACATATGGAATGGATTATTATAATTTTAAAATGCTTCTAATGATTATTTTTGGATATCCCACATGAAAATTAGTATATAAAGAGATGACAAATCACTATTTTGACTATTGAATTGTCCAAAAAAAATTTCTTAGGCCATATGTACAATGAAAGATTTTGCAAATATAGATATATAAAAAAAATTTCTATTGAGATATTATAAAATTTTCAAAAGACTTACTCAAGTTTTATTCTAAATTATGTGTCTAATTAAAATATTTTTTTATTTATTTGCTTGATGATACACTTTTATTGATTTCATGTACTGCTTAATTAAATCAATATAAAGTTAAAAAATAATGCTATTCTAAGAAGTTAAAAGAGAAAATTTGATTGACAAAAATGATATAAAAATTAAAGAGAGCATGTAAGTAAAACTTGAAAAAGTATGTTATTTTTAAAAATATAATACTCTATAATTTCAAAATTCTTATGATGTCGATAGATATTGGAAAATGAAAGGAAAACAAAAAGTCCTAAAAATTAATATATTATGTAGTTTAATTAAATTTTATTTTTATAAAGTTGTTGTTGTAGAGTTATAATGAGAACTCCTTATCCCTATTTTAATTTATTAACAATTACGATAGATAAAAATAAAAAATAAAAAAACTTAAAAATTCTAAAAATTAAAACAAGTATTCGAAATAATTATTTTAAATCAATTGGTATGTTGGAATAGGCGGATTTTGATTGGTAGGTTGATCTAATAAAAATCAAGTTGACCTAAACTTGATCAGATAAGAATCAGGTTGGGTTAAGGTTGAACAATTTTAAATTGTCATTACGTTGGGTTAGGTTCTAATTGAGAAAATTAGTGTTATATCCCCACTTCAATCCAACCCGAGCCCACCCAAATTGCCACCCCTATAGGGGTTAATTCTAAATTTAAAAATAGATTATATTTAATTTAGCTATAGCTTAGAGATATTGATATTTTTTATCAATATTAAACAGAAAACACTAATAAAAATTAATAAAAAATTTATTAAATACAATTTAATGATTGAATAGGTGAAAACATAACAATATTTCATATGGAAGTAGCTTATATGTCATTAGATTTTATTCATGGAGTTGCAACATTCCCTACAAATCTTCATACTTTGCTTAGACATAAAATATTTATTAAAAAAATAAATTAATATAATTATATATATAAAAGCATCAAAGTTGAAACATAACTTTTCTCATTTTGTTTGTTTTTAATATGGATAAAAAAAAATAAAATGATAAAAAATAATTAAAAAAATGAACTCTAAGCGATCACCAAAACATCAAACCAACAAAATAATAAAAAATAAATAAATCATCAATTAAAGGAAGCCATGACATGGAAAAGATTTAAAAAAAAAAATGAAAGCCAAAAAATAAAGATAAAATAGTAGAAGATAACATTTTTAACTTACCCAAATTTCTTTATAAATTAACATGATTTGCAAACATAAAATTTTATTAATATTAAAAAACTATATGAAAATTATATAATATTCAACAAAATTAGAATTGAATTTATCAAGTAAATGATCCCATAAAGGTCATTAGGTGAACAAAAAAGAATGGCAACAACGGAATAACGAAAACAAACAAATTATGGGTCAAAGAAAATCCATAACATGAAAAAAATCAACTAAAAGCAAAAAGTTAATATGGCTAGTGGAATGAAATGTTTAACTTGCCACAAGATTAAGACTCCAAATTGCTTTTATAAATTAACCTAACTCATAAACCAAAAAAATATATATTTTATGATTGGAAACCCTTATATAAATAACAAAATACATGAACATTGAAAAAAAATTAGAATTTAACTCACCAAACTTATAAACCTAGAGAGATGAAAAAAAGAAAAACAGTGATTTTGCACATTTAAATATTAATGAATTATATCTTTTGGTTATTTCTAGTATAAGATACCCATAAGGAATTATATGCTTAAATTAAGGAGTTTAGCTTAATTAAATTATTAAATTATGGAATAAAATATAATTTAGAAAATATTAAATTAAGGAAAGATTTATATATATATAACAAAAAAAAAATGTTACATTAAGGCAAGATTCACCTCTGTCTTTACAGATTAAAATTATATGTATATGTGTGCATGGAGAGAGAGAGAGAGAGAGAGAGAGAGAGAGAGAGAGAGAGAGAGAGAGCTAAAAGTTAAGTTATATGTATTAATCTAACATTGATACATATATATTATATACATAAACTAATATATGTATATATAATAATTCAGTAAACATATATACACATATATATGGAGAGAGAAACACAAAAATTAAAATGGAAAATGACATGTATATAGATATATATTCAATATTTATCAACTTTGGATATAGAATTACAAAAAAATTAAGTAATATAATAATTTTTATTAATAATAAAATAACTCATCTTTATAGCAGTTATAAATGAAAATATGTTGGAATGGCAAAAAAAGATAAAAACAACTTATTCACATAAGAAATATATTTTAAATATGATTGAACATCATTTTACTTTATATATATATATATATTAAATTAGATACTATAATTTATTATATATAAACACACGCACACAAATAGAGAGAGAGAGAGAGAGAGAGAGAGAGAGAGAGAGAGAGAGAGAGAGAGATATTATTATTAAAGTTCGTATATATGATACAGTTAGTACTATCATTGGATATGAAATTATCAAAAAATCAATTAAAATAGGTTGATTATTAATAATAAAATAACTCATTTTTATAGTAAATTATATATAAAAAATGTGGAGATGACAAAAAGAAAAAACAATAACATATTCATATTATTGCCACATAATAAATATTTTAAAAATAGAATTGAACATAATTTTACCTTATATATTAGATTATAATAATAAACCGATTTTTTTTCTAACAAAATTAATGAGGGTTTAGAGTCCTACACAAAGCGACGGTGTTTTCGAACTTTGCTCTGTGCATTTGTACCTCCTGCATCGTCGTTTGTGCAAATTTTCTTTTATTTGGTGGAAAAAATGGGCCCCACGACAGTCCCGAAGAAACGTTTTTCATATGCTTTATGTGGAAGAGTCGTGGGTTTGAGGGGTGTGGCGGTAGAAGCAGTGGTTTGTCTTTTTGCTTTTTCCTTCATTTGTTTATTGAATATTTTTATCTCACATGGAGAGTGAGAGCAGCGTCAGCAATTCCCGCGATCGATTTTATGGGATTTTTGAATCTTCATTTGGGAACTTTTTCATTTTCGGGTGGGAAAAATGGGCTGGTGCTTTTTTCCATCTTTTTCCTCGTACAATACCGTTTGTTTTGGGTGGAGAGGTATCGATGCAGAGGTGGCACCATAGATTGGGGATTTAGGGGCTGGGGTTTACAGAGAGGATGGAAACAGGCAAAACCGGCGTCCTACTGTTTTCTTAATGTGCTTAGATGTAATGGCAAAGGTAATATGAGAGGGTGGCGAAATTGTCAAGAGGAAGATGATGAGAAACATATTGAGGCCCCTCGGTACTCTCAAGGTTAGATTTCTGTTCTTTTGAATTTTTTTTGTGGGTTTTGGTTATTTTTCTTTGATCATTACATCTTTCTCTATGTTATTGTTCTTTTTACTATGTATGTGTTGATCGGAAAAAAAATTATTTTCTCGGATGTTTACTTTCCATTCTTAGGCTTATTTAGCAATAAATTTTATATTTTTGTTTACTTGAATCCACACTCATTACGTGGAAGTAACTGCGAAATAATGAAAAGCCAATACATGTAAATAATTATATCTTACTCGTAATATGCCGACGAACAAGAATATTCCAATCAACTAAAGAGTGCTAGCAGTCGTCGTCTCCAGGGTTCACACACCTTATACAAACATATATATATATATATATGGATATAAAATAGATTTAATGTAAGCTTTTCAGTATAAATAAACTATCAAACAAATGTAGTTCTTGGTTGATGACAGCTTTATGTTGAACCAACTCTTTGGTCAAATAATCCCCAAAAGAAGCTGCTACATTCAGAGCCCGCAGTGGAACGAGTATACGAACCTGAAAGCACAGGGGTTGAAATGTATCTGGTCCATTTGTCTGAACTAGAAAATATTTTTATCTTATTTTTCCCATATTTATATTTACCAGAAATAATGTATTAGCTTGATACTTGGTATTATTGAGGTTGTCTTTTTGTACTTGCTGTTTTGTTTCTGGTGCACCTGTCTTCCAGAAATGTGGGGTCCAAAGTAATTTTAGAAGAAATGTTCTTTTTAGGGGTTTTGGGTTGAGGAATCATGTTCTGAAGTGTGGCAGCATGAGGGGATGTTGACTTCTTACTTTTTTTTCTTTGTTTTTTCAATTTTCTTTTTTAAATTTTTTGCTGTTAAGCTTGGGTTTCAGAGAGAAAGAGAGACCCTGGAAATTAGGGTTGGGTACCAAAGATTTTTTGGGATTTTTTGCAGCTTGATTGAAACCCTATTCTTTCATTGTTCTTTGTTTTATTGTGTTTTCTGGGTTAATCTTGCAGGTCAGATATGGGGAGGAAGAGAGATCCAGGAAATGGGTACAACATATTTTTAGGAGTTTGGTAGCTTGGTTGTGTACCTTTTTATTTTGTAGGGGGAAATGGGTTGTTCCTTAAATTAATTTTTGGGTTTGGGTTTTCAGATTTGGCTTGCGTTTCAGGCTTCTCTTTGAGCGTTCAAGAATGAGAGAAGATGGACTGATCCTTCAAAAATAAATGCTGAAATACAACTTCTGCTGATGATTTGTATCCTGTGTTGCAATTACTGAAAACACATTTTGTGTACAAGAAAACATATTCCTGGCCTTATTTGTGCTCAAATATGATACATATGGAGTAATTTACAGGCTTTTAATATTCAGGACATATAAGTTGATTGCACTGAATTAGGCATTGCTTTGCTATTGTCAATTGCTGCCCTATATGATTAATAAGATTTTTCTAAGTTGTCAGTTTTTTAACATTTTGGCAGCTTCCTTTGATCCTTAGGTAACTGTTGGACTGGGGAAAAGAGGGCCACAGGACAGAAGCGGAAATAGCATCTCTAAGGACAACTTTTACTCAAGAAGTTTCTTTGTGGCATAAACTTGATCATCCTAATGTAACAAAGGTTAAACTATGTGATATGCTTTTGAACTTACTTTGGTATAGGCTAAAGCAATAATTGTTCAGAAGGGCTTTGAGTGGCACCATCATAAATAAGCATATCACTTTGCATATTTGTTGCTTAGGTGGTTTTAAAACTATCATAAGCATATCCATTTGCATTATTGCATATTTTTCGTTTAGAAAAGCTTTGAATAGCACTACGCCTTTGCATATAATGAGGACAATCATTTCATGGTGTGGTTCATTAAGTTTATGGCATCACTGAACTTTTTGACAATATTTTCGAGGATGTTTGACTCCCATCTCTATTCATACTTTTATTTATAGAATGAGAAGATAATTTTTCCATTCATAGATAAATATGCTTTCTTTTCACATGAGACCAGATTCTGTGGAGGTATTTGGCTTTTGGTCAAATTAATGACTATTGGGAATTTAAATTGTTAAGGTTGTCATGTCATGTTAGTTGTCTATAATTCTGAGGAATCACATTGTGAATGTCACTGAAGATTGTGATGATTGCCAATGTTATTCAGTAATCATTAATGCTAACTTGTCTTCATAGCATCTTCCCAGTATTGGTCTAATATTTGTCTAAACTCCTTGCAGTTTATACGGGCAACAAAGGAACAATTTTGTACGGGGAATTTAACTCCTCCCTTGTTGGAATGTGCTCCGAGCAATTCTAACTCTGCAGTGTCTTCTACTTTTTGGCCTGCTCATGAAGTAAAGGTGAGCTTTGGTGGTATCGTGAAAGTGCAATCTACTCATCAGAGGGAACTAATAATAGCATGTATTCTTTTCCACAAGGAGTAGTTACAGTGCAGGCAGTAGCATTCTTTCTCCCTCTTCAAGTAGACCCTTAGAGCATGTTTCATGTGTTGAGGATATAACTGTTGAAGGGAATGCAAGAGACTATATTTTCATAAAAAGGAACTATTCTTGTGATTCAAGATAGAACAAGTACTTGACAAATACAACTTTTACTTTGGGAGAAAATAATGGGCCTATGTATGATCTGGTGATTGATTTCAATGATGGGCTGGCAGATTTTCCCTCAACCTTCAAGGGCAGCCAAGAAAGGTGTTGTGGTTTCATTGAATCATCATATGTCTTTAAAAATATTATCATCACTTTAGATATATAAGGAAATACTGTTATTAACATAGAATTTACATTATATCCCATTACTATGTTTCTTAGCTTGAATACTGCAAAAAACATTTGATAAAAGCTAACACAATGGGAAAACTGCAAAATAATGGATTGATACTAAATTAAATTAGATAAACTGATGATTCATTAAACTTATTAGTCTTCCCATTTTGTGGATCAGTTATAATTGCAGCAGTGGCACTCATAGTTGCTAGCACAGTTCATCAAGTTTGCATCACAACCTGGTATTTTCTATTCTTTTTTACATGATTGGTTATCATATTTATTTTCTCCTTAGAAATTAGAATGCCCTTGACAGAAACCAGTTGTCAAAACCATTTTTTAGTTTTTTGCAGTACATGGGGACATAGTGATTATATTTACCTGGAAAGGAGAATTAGATGGGATAGTGTGAAATTCAACACTGTTTAAGGGAATAAAAGAATTTCTTTATTCTAATCTGAAGTGCTTATTTCTCGACTTTCGTTGTTATATGATGTAGATTGAAAATGAGTACAGTTTAGAAAGCAAGAACTTTGGTGCTGCTGGTCATGCATGCAAGTGGGCTTTCTTTATTTTCGATCAAAATTCAAGATTTTCTTCCTTTCTGGGCATCACTTTTCCTGGTTTCTTTTTGTAAAATTTAGTATATTAATTCAGTACCTTCGCTTGATTTTAAGCATATTTGGCTGCATTATTCTGTTTATGCCTTTTATTTTCTCTCATGTTCTGAGTAAAGCCTTGTTACTTTATTTTGTTTTTTTATGGGAATAAATTGAATTTCTCCTTTTTCTTTTACTGCTGTTCGGTTGAGGAAAAGACTTAATGTTGCATTTTTTCTGTTCTAGGAGAGGGATGAGTTAGTTTGAAAAAGGAATTTTGACACCCTTTCACAAACTTAAAGGCTGTGAGCATTGTATTCAAGAACCAGGGTCGTCCAGTAGATGTGGGATCTGTGGATGCAGTGGGAGAATGATCTAGTGTCATCAAGCCCAGCTAGAGCTGTCCAATTAATGTCTGAGGCTTCCCAAGCATGTCCAATGCTGAAGATACTTGATCCTGAATCAATACCAAAACTTGACGCGCTGAGTCTCCCTTTAGAAGGCTAAGAAAACCTATGAAGATTTCTCGTTCCCTTGACAAGGATTGAGAAGGGCAGCGGCACCAAGAGGAAGAAGAGAGAAGGCCTCATCTTGGCAAGAAGTGGAAGAAGTTGGTCTCTCGCAAGGAAAATCTCGAGGAAGAAGGCGGTATGTCAAGTCTGTTAGAAAATCAAATTTGTTCTTACTGTTATTTAATGCTGAAATTTAGCTAGAGAAGCAGCAAGTAGAGCACTTCTATTGTCATATTCTTTTGTTTTCGTTCCCATTGTGTACAAGAACAACTCTTTTTCTGCCTTCTCCCTGTAAATGAATAATTTTCTGAGAACTATGTTTGCTCATTTTATTAAGATTGGAGGATGTGGAAGATGAAGAGCCTCCTTTTATGACTCTTGAAGGGAGGGGGTTTAGAAAGCCCAGAAAAAATTCTTAGCAAACCTTTAGACTATCAGAAGGTTGGTGTGGGGAATGTCATTGCCTAAGAGCTGGTGCTCTTTATTTGATTTTGTATTCCCTGGTAAAGATGGTTGTCCTGCCTGTATTTGAGGCTGAATTTGCAGTTCCTGTATCTGTGGTGGGTGGTTATGCTAATTCAACTCCTTTACAAGTATCTACTGCTTACAGGTGCATTTAACGTGTTAATGTGTTAAACTATGTATAGAGTCAGTCTTATTCAGGACGTAGGGTTGTGATGTGTTTAGTTCTATCAATATGTGCCCTAGCATTTCTGAAAATTTAACAAGCTCTAGGCATTAGCAGATCAAAATTCATTCTGTTGGTAAAGAAATGTAACGACTAAAGTTGGATGGAGATTGTTAAAAAATGGGTTTTGAGCCTAATTCAATTCTAAAAATAAGCTCAAAATGTGAGGATTATTCAAAATTATTATAGAGATTACGGTTTATTTATTTTATCAATATATGATATTAAAATACTCCTGCACACTCAGGAGTGAACATTTGGAGTGTGTAATAATATAAAATCGGTAGTTTAACAATATTGGGTAACATTACATCTAGAATAGATGATTTTGATAACATTTAGAATAGTTGATTTTAACATAGCATCAAAGCCACACTGTATATTACTTTAACATGGCTTGCTGTATATGTAATTGAGGAAAATAGTTTCAAATATGAGCAATTGAATGTAGTTGAATAATTAAACCATGATGTCATCTTGACATTTTTATCCACGAAAATTGCAAAAAAAAAATTGAATTATTAACACATACATACATAATTAAATATCATCGCATAATTAAATATCATCATAAAGATATACCCCATAATTACAGCACACACTTTTCCCCTACGCAATCCCACGTTTGAGCACTAATGGCACGAAACGGATGCTGGCTTGCTGGCCCAACAGACATCCTTAATTCCACCATAAAATTAACTGTAATAATCATTTGAAACGCACTAAATCAGTCCTCGTGATCTTTTACACATTGATGGCTTGGATTACATTGTTAGGGTCACATATTGTTAAAATAAATAAATTGTAATCTTTTTATATAATTTTGGACAATCTTTACCTTTTAGAATTAGCTTTTGGAGTGAATTAAGTACAATGTCCATTTTTTAATATGGTATTAGAGTCATCTATTTTCGATATTGAATTACACATTATTGTTTTGTCACCTATTTTGTTTTATTCCATACTTCATATGTTTATTCCTAGACGCGCGCAGGGTGTGTTAGCATTTTATTTTACGTGCCACACTCTGATACACAAGATATGGTTTTGCAAATGTAACACAACTTAAATTACAACTTAAACGTGCAAAAAATTTATAAAACTTGCTCAAAAAAATAAAATAACTCTCAATGCACAGTCCAAAGTAATAAAAAAAACATCAGTAACTAAATAATAGCTTCTTGATTTCATTAATATTACTAATTCTCCTCCATATTTGAAAATTCAACTAAATAATTGAATTTGAAAGCCAACAAGTATTATAAGTACATTTAAAGTGCAAAATAATCACCAATTCAAATCAATAAAATGGTAACTTATAGCTAATATCTTCATGTGACTATAAGAACAAAAATTAGTGGAAAATTTAAAAGCCTTGTGAAGCATAGATGATCACTATTCCTTATCAAGAGTACTCAAGCTAAACTCCATCTCGGAGCCTTTTGAAATTTGAAATAAAGCATCCTGAGGCTATCATCTTGTTGAGTGTGAAGAAGCACTAAAACTCCAATTTCTTTATTCGAAGATGTATCTTTTCCCAATTCTTTGAAGAATCCAATTCTTTGAAGAATCCACTTATGTTTCCATTCCTTATTAATATAGGGAAAAAGAAAGCGTCTACCAATTGGGAACACTGAAATGTCAAATAAATTGCTCGATGAGTATAAGTAGTAATAAAATTTCAAAACTAATTTCAAATCAATATGCCCCAATATAGTTTATGTCACATAAAGTATAATTAATATAATTTAGTAAGCACGATTTTTAATACATGATGAAGCTGAAAGCTTCAAGTTGAAGAGAAATTGAAAGCCTAGACACGTGGGGTTATAAAAAGCCAGACCCATTTCTATTTCTATGCAGCATAGCAAAGTACATCATTCGCAAATTCCGAATAATTATTATGTGTAATAATTCTGTGTACAAACGAATCAGATAATTATAAGTAATACCACACTACAACCAATAAAGTGAAAACAGCAAAGGTCTTAAATTGCAGGGAGATGGCTACCTGTGATTGGTGGAATGAAACGACAATCATTAAACAGAATCAAACTGACCCAAAGACTGACTGACCAAATGATGAAGCACCCGGGGACCTCGATCAGTCCGGGGTCATATTGAATCATATTTTCCCTCAAACTTTGGTTGTGTGTTTTTATTTCTCTAAAATATTTTTTTTTAAAAAAAATTAAATGTAATTCTTTTATATTCTCAAAGACATTCAAAATTAATGATTCAAAAATATTTCGAAATATTCTTCTTTTCATTTCTCAAAGCAGACGAGACTATACATGTGTATCCTTTTATAGTATAATTATATACATAAAAAATAACAGTATAAAATAATTTCTTCACCCTACTTAACATATAAATAAGTTTAATTTGATATGTATAGTATTATTAATATTGTCCCTTTCAATGTTAAAATCAAGCATGAAATTCTACTTTAAAACACTTTTTATTCAATCTTAAAATAAAACAAAAAATAAATCACATTTGCCTAACTCACTATTTAATTTTTTTTAAAGTTTTATCTTTTGTAAGTTTAAATTGAATTCCCCATCAGATTATACAATCTTGTCTATTTTTCAAATTAACAATTGGTTGTATTAATTTTATTTCATTAAGATGATTTTTTTAATATAAAGATAAAACACTCATCATATATGCTGATAAAATAATATGACCATGATAATATCCCACATCAATAGAAAATGAATGACTGTCACACCTTATAAACTATCACCTCTTGTATTCGTGGTGCACCTTTTCATTGAATAATAAAATCCACAACATTTGTAGAATAATATCTTGTGAGTTATGGTGTTGGATCGCTTTATTGGTAATGAATTTGGTTGGTTTTTGTTAAAAAATAAGTAAAGTAAGCAAGAATAGAAGGTTGATCATAATTTATAAGTTCTTCACTCTTCTCTCCTCTCGCATATGCAAGCCTTTACGTTGAAAAGCAAAAGGACCACAACGCTCCAAATAAATAGCTTATAGTGTTAGATTTTTTCGTGTACTCGATGAAACCTGAATTATCATCAAACTGCAATGACATTGGATAGACAAATGATATGAACGGAAATTACCCAATAAATGCTAGATAACCGGTCATTTTAGCCACTTGATTTACCCTTTGGTTGAGGGATATAAATAATGTGCTAAAATTTTCATTTACCACATTCACTGCATTAGTGAGAGGTCGAATTTTACTAATTCCACTGTTTCAATCGAAAATCACTCAATACTTTATAAATTTGAATTTTTTATGTACAGCATTATATTCATAAATTTTTCAATTATCGATATCATATATTTACAACATGAAGTGGTCACAATTTGGAACAATTAATAACTCACAACGCCACTTGTGCTGATATTGGTTGAACTCATGGTGAAAAATTTTCCATCGATCCATTTGACAGTCGGGTCCCTTTTTTGTGCATGCCATGGAATCATAGAAAAAGTTTTGGACCCACCCACAATCCAATGTGTGTGCTGTACTAATTATGTGCATGAACTGTTGTGTTAAAGTGGGAGATACTAGAATGTTCCTTTCATGCACTAATTAATCACCAATCCCTAGGACATCAAGCCAATTAGTGACACACAATCATTTCTATTTTAACTTTACCATTTATTTATATTATTTTTAATTGAATCAAATACAATTTAATAATGATGGGTGCATCAAGTTCACACTACAACAATTTATAATATTAGTGATAAAATAATAAGTAACGAAATAAAAATTATCACTAATAACATATATTAAGTGCCAATATATAGTTTTTATCTTGTCACTATAATTTTAAAGCAACAATAATTTTTATCTTATCATAATATAATTTAATAGTGATCTCAAAATTAATATTTTAAACTGTCACTATTAATAATTAGTGATATTCTTATGGTGACAATAAAATTGTCGCTATAGTTTGTACAAGATTTTCATTATCATTGTAAGTGTGTTACTAATTATTTATGGTGATAATTTAAATATTATTTTTTGTCACTATTTAGTTCGCAAAACTCATTAAGGTGACAAAACTATTTTTTTTTTTACTTAATATATAATTAGTGATATTTTTTGTATTATCACTTACTATTTTCTTATCAATTTATTTTTTTCTTGTAGTGCTATTGTACTTGATCTATTATAGCATGACTTTTTTAATTTTAATTTATTAAGTCCACACAATTGCCCGGAGGGGTTGGATATAACTAACAAGGTGTTCGTAAGTAAAAATGAAAAAATAAATGAAATGAATATATTTATTCCCCCTTAGGTATTAATATATTTAATTAAATGATTAATTGTGTCATATTAATATAATGTAAATCATATATATTACTAGTGTATAGTTAATAACTTATTTTTTAAATGTTAAAATTCTTAATAATTCACATATCACGATTTTCTCCCACTTACACTTTTTAAGCATGAATTAAAAAAATACAAAAATAAGAAGCCATGTATTACATCATTACATGCTTCACTCATACAAATCAAAGAAAAAGAAAAAGACAAAAATATGATTTGATTGATTTGAGATATAGTTTAGTGGAGAGATAAAACAAACGTTCAAACTAATGATGCCTCTAACCTCTGTAATTAAGAATAGGAACCTAGTATACGCATTTATATATATATATATAATCATTTTATACTTTATAATTTGAAGACGCACTGTAGTTTTGCTGCGATTTGGCTGAGTTAGGATTTTTCACCACAAGTATTACATGTTTTATTTAGTACCATTAATAAATATTAAATGCATTAGATTTTCACACACAGAGGAAGGGGTGAGAATAGGAGACCAAGCTACTCATCAGGGTTTATAGTTTAACTTATTTATGGCGTATCTTGATGTAATTTATTTAATAAAAAGGTAAGGTCAAAATTTTAAAAGTAATATTTTTAATTAAATAGGTTAAATTTAAACTTTTTTAAAAGTTTGCAAAGCCTAACATGGCAGCCTGTATTCTTCTCATCTAAAAAAGACAATAATAACGATATAGTATTAAATAGTTAATTATATTTGATTTCTTTAGTTAGTTATTTATGGAATTTGTTATGTTGTTTAGTATTATTTTTTATTGAAATTAAATGATATTATTTATACTTAAATTCAAACTTTTATAATTATACTTTTGTTATTTATCATTTTAATTATTTCTTATTAAGGTCTATTACAAATTTGAGCATATTAAAAATTTAGATTTATGTGATATTAGATTTAATTGAAGCCTTAGTAAAAAATAGAATTTTAAGTAGATTTTCATTATGCTAGGTTAAGACTTTAGAATTTATTAAAAGAGTTAGGTATAACCTTAAAAAAAAGGCCTATTATAAATAATATGTTAAGCTCAGGCTCGTTATTTATATAATAGGCTTGGTCTATGTAAATCAAAACTTAGCTTGGCTTAACCTATTTCCATGCCTATACACAAGTACATCAATAATTTATTAGGCTTAAAATTTGGCCCTCATAGATATAAGTGTAAAGCTTTCACACTATTAACCTCCTGATATATGTGTATATAAATATTAAAAAAATATATAAGTGTAAAAATAATGTTACTGGATTAATTAATTAAATATTTAATTGTAAGTCAAATAAACTGCAACTAATTGTAATAAATTATCCAAAAATGAATTGGGCTAGCTAGAGATAAAATTAGAGCGAGATACCATTAATTTAATTCACATGCAAAGTAATAATAATTAATTAAAAGTACTAGTGAACTAGAAATAATTAGCCTCATGCACATTATTGCATAATGGACCATTTATCTATCGGATTTAGGCTTCAGCCTGACATTTAGCATATTCGTACAATAATCTCTTCGTTTTAATTAAACTTGTCACACTCTATGAAACCCTAATTAAATCCTATTTAATTAAAGCCATCACTGAAACATATTAAGCAGTAACTGAAATTCTGTATTTTGGGGATCCAATTAAAGCAACAAAAGTGAAAGTTAATTGACATTAAATTTCATTAACTTTTGATCAAAAAGCTGTTAAGAAGCAAAACCTAATCCAATTAACTTAACTTCTCCATAATTAAGAAGGTTGCAACACATATTGTTATACTATTTCGTCGGAGCAATCTTTCCTTCGTTTACACCTGTAATAAAAAATCCAAACCTACGACCGATCAAACTCGGAAAAACGTACCAAAATCATGAAAACAAGAACCAGATATTCGGACAATATTTAAAAAAAAGGGGGGGGGG
>JACGDI010005819.1:607584-657893 GCA_014898725.1 Jacaranda copaia
TGTATTGTTGTGATTTTTGCATGGAAATAATCACTGAGAAGGATCGAACCCAGGATGATTATCAGACCATTGATTTGGACTGAAGGAAGAACCCGCCTGATCTCGTCCGTCGGCGATGTTGCAGCTCCAAAAATTGGAGCTGGTGGCGGCTGCGGCGCCTGGGTAGATTAAGCTTGGAGTCCAAGAACTCAAAGCCCTCGGCGGAATCAAGCTTTGCTGTGACGGAAAAAAATCATTCTGCGGCTGGAATTGATACGCCGAAGGAGGTCTTGGAAAGCTTATCCCTTGCAAAATGGTCATATTTGCACCGCCGCGGCCCAAATTCACAGCCACCGGGCCTCCGCGGGGTAAAGATTGCATGGCAGACAATGAAGACAAAAAAGGGCCGCCACCAGAGTAGAAAGAATTACCCATCGGCGGAATTGCCGCCGGCGACAAAGGCCTCATCGATTGGCCTGAGAACATATTTTGAGACGGAAGTGATGAACATTGAGTTCTTGCAATCTCGCTGCTGAATAAAGATGAGGACGAGGTTTTTGAGCGCTTGCCTTTTCTGGAACCGCCGCCGATGGGGACGTTTCTTAGGGTTCCACCCTGAGTCCAGTACCTCCGGCAAGCCTTGCAAAAGTACCGAGGCTGAGAGAGGCTATAATTGTTGTAATAACAGAACTTGGTATTGGAAGAATCACACCGCGGGCACTTCTGGGGTGGCGGCGGCTGGTGTTGGTGGGCAGCCATTTGACTCTCCGGCGGGCGTTGCTGATCTTGCTGCCCCCTTAAATTCTCTTTTCTTCTTGCTCCTCGATCCATGCTCAATTTTTTATATATCTGGGGCCGTATATATAATAGTCAGTATGAGGGATTTCAATATAAGGGATTTGAGTGTAGAAGCTTTAAGTGTTTGCGGGCTAATCTGAGAGATAATTCAACGTTGGAGATAGGTATGTAATCCGGAGTTGTCTGTCGGATTATGAGAATCAAGAATTCAGTGGGCGACCTATGATGCATGAGAGCTGATTTGTCCACACTCCACCAGACAAATTAACCAGATAGACCAAATGAAATTTAAGAAGCTAAAAATCCTTCTTGCAATCTCTGTAAAAACCCACAAAATCTGCATAGATTTTCTGTTCTAAATGAAAATTACAGGAATTGGAAAGTAACAGAAAAAGTTAAAAAAGTAAGAGAAAAATTAGGAGAGAATTAAAGAGAAAGAAAGCTCTTTTCTGTTTTTGCAGCCTCGATCAATGACTAAAGGTCCAATTTTTGTAATATTTTTCTTAAAGAATTGAAACAGAAATAACATGCATGTATTGGGTTAGGGCAAGGTATCTAGGATAAGATATAGGGGTGGTTGGGCGGCGGCGGACGGCGGGCTTGCCGCCAGTGGGTGGTGGCTGTGTCAGCTGTTTTTGCCTCTCTTTTGATAGAAACACAGTGTTTCCTTCTGTTTCTCTCAGTCCATGACCTTTTTCTCGATGAGGTTCCAATTTTGTTCTATTAGAGTATTGTATTATTTCTTCATTCTTTCTGACATCAGTTGGCGGGGTCAGTTGGACGCCCACCGTCCGATAATTCCTAGACTAAATTGTCCTGTTAAAATTCGAAAAAGACAACACCACCCTCTTCTTTTTGGTAATTCTAAAATAAAATTAGAGGGAATGTTTGGTTGCATTTTTTGTGTAATTTTATTATATATTTACTATGTGTTTTGAAAATAAATTATTGAAGAATATAAAAATTATATTTTGACTTGTTTGTTTATGTTTTGGGTAAAATATTTTTTTATTGTGGCATTAAATTAATGTTTTTTTGGGATGAAAATAGAATTAAGTAATTTTTTATTGTTAAAATAATAACAAAATATATATGATGTATATATAATATATGAATGTATATATTAAAAAATAAAAATTTTGGAGAAAAAATAAAGATATATTTTGTTATGTTTTTTCAAAACAATTTTATTATGGAGAAGCACAATATGACGTTCCTAGAGTAACTTTAAAATTTATTCAATTACCATAGGAAGTGAACGGGAAGAAGATTTGACATCTTAAAAAGTCCTTAACTTTATCCTAATTCAAAGGCTCTTGCAAAAGAACCAAACTTAAAAAATCTACTCAGATAAAACATCATATTGGATACTTATAAAGTGCGAGATTCGAATTTTAATGAATTTTATTTGTGCATATATATGCATGTACTAAAAAGATAATATTGCTTATATTATGTTACATTACCTCGACCCATTTTATTTGATTTTCTTTTTTTATTTTATAAACTCAAAATTCTCTCACAATTAACTTATTTGTATTTTAAATATTATTAAAGTCCGCTAAGTTAAATTAATTGAATTTTTTTTGGTATAATGTAATTTAGTGATGATGTTTTGATTCAAATAGACAATTCAATTGAGGAGTGGTTAATTAATCAACGGCATCCCTTCACACCTTAGATATAAAATTTAAATTTTAATAAATTTTAAATGTAAGTATATTTGTCTCAATTTAAAAAAAAATAGGCAACTCAATCTTTGCATTGAAGGGGTGCCCTCTAATTATCTTTGAGGAGAGGCATCACGTGATGGGAGTAACAAGACGAAAATGGCACGTGATTGGAAAATGGGTTGTGCGCTTGGAGCCGAAGGATGACGCTGGATTCCTGTTGGGATGGCTTGGAGGTTACAACTGCTCCACGCCACGGCCACCATTGCTTCTCAGTGAACTCCAAATCTTACTTACCTTGTCTGCTCTGCCTATGGCTATGTATTGGTGGGTCCGGTGGGACAGCCCCACTCAGATTAATTGCGGGCCGAAAGAAAATATTCGGATCAGCCGTCAAATTGGGCTGATTTTTCTAGACCTTTTAGCCCATCGTCCATTGGTGGAATAGGAATCAAAATTAAAATGAATGGAGCCAGGGAAAAAAAAAACAAAAACCCTTTTTTCTTTTTTTATTACTTTTTTTTAATCTATATTTTGAGTGTGAAATAGTGTCATATCAAAATTTCAAGGGTATAATTTTCCTTAAAAAGAAAATAATCCAGTAGCATTCTCCTTGAGAAGGAAATAATTCAACAGCACTTTTTAGTGCAACTACCTTATTATAATTTTATTTTTATTTCAGCAATACACAGAATGAAATGAATCATTTTCTTAGAAGTGATACTTTCACTTTTTGAGAGTGGGAAAAATGTTTGAGGTGATTGTACAGTGAATCATTGTGTTGTTTTCAGTTCTTTATTTAATTTTAGATTAGACTGATATAATAGACTTATTAATTGAGAAACAAGGATTTTTAACACATTGATCATAAAACCTATAAATACATAACAAAGAATTCAAGATAGATTATATATTTATATTAATTCATACACACGAGCACACGTCAAGACTTTGTTAAGTTTAAACTCTGAACCTATGAGGATGATGTCACGTGGCCAACTAGCTAAGCTAGTTGACTATGAAGTTTACGTTAAATGAATAAAGTGATTCTGAAGGGTTTTATAATATGGGCCTTGAAAGACAATTCTTAATTTAATTTGGGCCGCAAAGCCCATTACTTTTGATCCAATTTGTCTTCCTAAAATATCCAATCCAATCTTCTTCACCAAAATTCGAAGCCCAACTTCTTTTCTCCTCTTTACCCAAAAGCCGAAACCCGAATACGTAGTCTTATCCCCTCTCTGGAATTTCCACTCCACTGATCGAACACTTTCCATGGCTGCTGCCTCCGCGACCTCCCTCTCCGCCAATTTCTCCTCCCTCTCCCTCAAACCTCACCACCGCAGATCCTCATTTTTCTCCTCCCATCACCTCCCTTCCCCCACCACAAAACTCCCCCTCTCCTCCCTCCACTCCGAACCACCCCATAAACTCACTCCTCCCAAAGCCAACGCCGACCTCGACACCTCATTTTTCGACACCGTTGACCCCGAAGAAATCTCCACATTCAGTCCCCCCGAAGCCCCGGAAGGCTTCATCCCACCGCCGTCGTTCGACGAAGGCCCCCTTGAACCGGAGGAAGAAATCGCCAGGGCCTATGAGGAACTCTACGGGGCCGCTTATAGTGGAGAGAGTTTCCTTGGCAATGATGTTTATGTAATGGACTCTAAGGTGAAGAAAACAACTGGGTTTGGGTCCAAAACTAAGAAGGAGAAAGTGAGAGATGGATTTGAGGAGAGAGTGGTTCAAGTTAGGAGAGTTACTAAGGTTGTCAAGGGAGGGAAACAGCTGCATTTTAGAGCTGTCGTTGTGGTGGGCGATAAACAGGGAAACGTCGGAGTTGGTGTGGGTAAGGCGAAGGAAGTGGTTGCTGCTGTGCAGAAATCGGCTGTTAATGCAAGAAGGAATATCGTCACTGTGCCCATGACCAAGTACAAGACTTTTCCTCACAGGTGATTTTTCTGCCCTCCTATATATTGTGCGTGTCTTGTGAAGTTATAAATATTTGGTTTTTTTTTACTGGTTTTTTGGATTCATGAAGTTATGGGATTGCTGTTAAGTTCATATTGGGGGATGATTTGAGATTTTATTGTGTAGGTGGTAATGAATTATGGGGTTTTTTTCCTCTGTTTTCTAATTGTATACAAATGGCTTGAGTGATTAATCGGTTGGGGGCTCAGGGTGTCGTTGATGGGTTCATGGATGTGAGCTGGTGTTGGAAAATTCACTACATCAGCCTATTGGTCAGGTTATGGTGATCATTTGAGCCCTGTTTTGGATCTTGGCTTTTGAGTTAGCAGATATTAAGGTTTTCTTTGCCTTGGTTTCCACAGAAATTTCAATGGAAAAGTTTGTAGACACATAATTGGGAGAAATATTTGTCAATTTATCCATTTCTTCTTTCATCTGTTCTTGTTCAGGATATGATGATCATTTATGCTTCTGTTTTGGATCGTGGACTTGAGTTAGCAGATATTGAGGTTTCATTTGGTTTAGAAAGAAATTTCAAAGGAAAAGTGTATAGTCGGATAATTGAGAGTAGAAGTCTGTCAATTTATGCACTTCTTGTTTCATCTCAAGACGCTTGGTCTTCTTGGACTAGCTGGGAAGTACCAAAGGGAAGGTTTTCTTTGATTGAGGAGAAATTCGAGCAGAAAAGTTTGTAGTCAATTTATATATTGTAACATCTAATTCTTTAGGTAAATCAATTGGCAGATCTGAGGCAGGCTATGGAGCAGCCAAGGTGATGCTTAGACCTGCTTCCCCTGGTACAGGTGTTATTGCCGGTGGTGCTGTGAGAATCGTTCTTGAATTGGCCGGTGTTGAGAATGCTCTGGGGAAGCAGCTGGGCAGCAACAATGCTCTCAACAATGCCAGGGCCACGGTAGTTGCTGTACAGAAGATGAGGCAATTTAGGGAAGTGGCTGAAGAGCGCGGCATCCCAATGGAAGAATTGTGGAAGTGATTATACATTTTGATTGTTTCTTCATTTCATCTTTGTAGAGAACTAAGGAAGTTGCCATTGCATATTTCTGTTTAAAGTGAATTTGTTCAATCCAAGACTGTCTTTTAACACTAGCATGTCTACTGCTCACATTTTGTCTCCTGATAAAAGTGCATATTTGTATTATATATAGTATCATCATTCAACTATTGAAGAAGAGTTTTATTTCCAAATCCTGATCTACTCATCGTGGCTAACTGATGCTGTAACATTAGTGTCAAATAAATGTTCCTTTAAAGATTCGGTTAGCCTTCGCGCAACATATTATCCTGTGTTTTCAGAGTTTGCGAAAATTAAAGCATGTAGCATAATTACAAGAGGAATTCCTAACCTTTATATTACAAGAAATGCCAGGCCCTCGCACATGTTCCTACAATCTGAAAACTTCTGTCGCACAATGTGAGGTCATGGCCAATAATGTAAAATCAAAGCCGCGCGGTTGACATTACCACGTGCTAGGAGTCTAGCCAATCGTGTGGCATTCTTGAAGCCTCCCGGTGCCATGTGTCCGGCGTTACCTAGCTCAACCACCAATCGTCTCCACATGCATAGCCCATGATCTTTGTCAATGACTGTCTGACTTAGCCAACATTGCCAAATAACTGTTGGGGGTGCTAAATCCTTGGGCGTCAATGCACCTACCAGCCAGCTAGCCAGCCAGCCAGCCAGCCCTTTTTGTGCGCAATCTTAAGTTCTTGCGCGCATTGGGTAGTCTTGTCTGAAAGTATCTCGCCCATGATCACCCAACGTCGTGCCGGCCTTGCGCTAGTGTATGTGCTGGCTCAACATCCGCATGGAACACTCCGGCTGCTACCAAGCGAGCTCGCATAATGCCTAGATCATTGTGCATAACATTCTACAAGCATTTTCAAACAAGCCCACAAGTTGCCCACAGTGTCTGCACGACACCTGCAGCATGGCACTGTCCAGCATACTGCCTACACAGTCTTCCGATAGGTCCCGAGTTGACCCACCTAAACAGATGGATGTCAGCTTGGGTCAACCTGTGATGATCCTGGGCCAGGCCATGGTGCACCTTTTTGGATAATCTTGAAACATAACTCTAGGGCTTAGGGACCGCCAGGATGATTGGTTCTCCAAGACCCTTTCGGCCTTCCCCTTATAATACGTTTAAAAAGTTTTATCTTGGAAGGCACTAGACATTGAAAAATTGAGGAAATATGCTCACTTATCTCAATATCTAGACCTTCATTCATAATGCTTAAACTAACATTTCCTGGAATTTGGACTGAACTGTTGTTACATACCATGGACGGTGTCATGAGATTTGAATACTAAATTCTGTGAGGTAACCTATTCCTACATAGTTGACTTCATTATCAGATAACGGTTTTATAGAAGTTCAGTTTATTGACATACCTGGCCAAGTACCCATTTTTCCAAATGCCTAAAGTCCACCAAAACAAACTTAGAAACATAATTTGACGATACTTAATTCTTATTCATAGATGATCAATTAAAATAACTAAAGATCTTGTTCTAGTTTAGCACATTATTTCACATTTCTGTTTCTGCCAAACAGCACATTATGGATTTCCTTTTCCTTTAGGTGGTTCTTGATTGCATGGGCACTGGAAATTCAATTAAATATTCTTCCAACTCCAATTTGTAGACGCAATTCAATACAGTAGGCACAACGCTAGTATTGCAAACCTGTGGTCATTGACAGCACTAAATTATTGGAGTGGAGGTGCCACAACACTAAAGCTTTAGCAGATCAAATTATTCTGAATACTAAGTAGCAGCATTCAATACCCGGTAAGAACCAAAATGCATGAATTGGGAATGTGCAGAATGCGACGTAAAAGGTTCCGAAGCTGGGGTAAGAATCTCAACTGTCTATTAGCTCCTGTTGTTGCACTATGAAAAATCAGAAATCAGAATAATCTTCAGCTAACAAGGAAATCCGCCATAACTTCAGGGGTACAAATGTTCATGTTAGAACACATTCATTTATATCCATCAGATACTTTTCATTAACAGATTAAATAACAAGAGTTATCATTACTTTCATACAAGATTCTTTACCATTATCCTTTTCCTAGCAGGCAGAAAGAATCAGAAAAAAGAACACATTGACCATTCATTCCCCATAAAAGTGAAGTTCATCTCAGCAATATTATTGGAAATCATCTGGAAGATAAGAGAAGACATGACAATCTACAGCAAGGTAGCACAGACACAAAGGACATTTGTTCAAGTTCCACATTCAAATCTCATCTTTACACTAACTCATTGTTTGTGAATCCAATGATATCACTTATTCAGAATGTCCAACAAGGTCAAAAGTTGATTTTCTCGCCTAATGCATCACAATCATCATACAGTTAAACTTTCTATCTCTTAGTAATATGCTCAGGATCAATAACAATGTTTTCAATTATATAAACATCCTTCTTCAAAATATTTATGGCAACACGCTATAGCCAACATACTTAGAGAAGAATATTAAACATATACTTTTGGAAGTTTTGGTCCTAAGTGTGGAGAAGAAAAGAAACAATATATAGGAAAAAGCAGAGGCAAACTGCAAGGATTTAGGATATACAATGTTATGCATATAAACAGTTATATCATCAATGATGGCTCACGCCATTTGTAAAATACCATGCAGACAAATTCTGCATAGAACTTTGAAGAAGAGAGGAATAAAGATAATAACAATTTTGATTTATGCCATATTAAAACCAATAGTTAGGAGAACTTACATGACTCAACAAAATTTTGAGGAAATTTTAAAAAGAAAATCTGAAAAGGAAGACAGGCATTAGATATAAATGAGTGAAAAGTTGACGGTTTGCTGCATATTTGCATGCTTCTACTGAAGGAAAATTTTTTGCAAAAACCTTTGAATTTGGCCTAAATAGAAGGTCTACAATTGTGCTCTGAGTGCCACCTCTGATAATCCATGCTTACATGATTCAAATGAACACCTGAAACAAAGGGGATGTATGATATCATGAGAGAAATTATGAACAAAATATTCATCTGCTTAAATATATCTTCAAGGATAACTAAGAAAGGAAAGGTGTCGAAGCTATTGTACAACCTTCTTGTCATGCCAACAAAGCAAAAGAACTCTCCCAATGTCGGAAATCTCGACATGGAAGCTCGCTTTTAGTTGGGTGGAGTTTCCTACTTTGTTCAAAAAGAAATCCTGAAATGGCAAATACTTGGCAAACTAGCTTACCATATCGTCTTTGCATCTACATGAATAATGTGCCATAGAATTATATCTAACTAAAAGCTAGAGGAATGATAATAATGACAACTCAAGCCTCAAGGAATAAAGCCAGATAAACATTTACCTGCAGTCCACTGCAGACAAAGCATAAATATATTCATAGTACATGCATGAATACATACATATATACATGCATGCATACATACACAAACATATACATGCAAGTGTACACATTTACATCAGGCCTCAGAACCGTGACAATAAATGTTCAAAAGCTGCAAATATTGTTCAAAAGGAGCCCAACAAACATTGATTTCATAAATCAAAGTCTTCCCAGGATAAACAGCTCGTGTACAGAAAAAGATGCATAACCTATTGTCATTGACATGTTTCAAAAAAATTAGTTGGTTTCTATACGTTTATGCTTTCAGCTTACATATGTATTTGTTTCACCCTCCTAGTGAGATATCAGTATTGGTTATTATGAACCTTGCTGCTCAATTTTGTTTTCACATGAAGAACTTTGTGTCAGAGCCGAAAGAAGTGCTCATGTCATCTGGGTCTCATCATTTCAGGAAGAGGATTCAACAACCTCACCCAAAGTTCTTCCATTTTTATATTTTCGCCTCTACAACTCAAAGAACAAAACTAGAGGGACTAAGGCACATACTAGAGATTAACTTTCTGCTACAAAATAAAACCTGATCAAGAAAGGAACAAAAGTCTGATGATACACAGTTGAAGAAGTGAAACAGATACCTCCAAAGAAACCCCAGGTCCAATTGTGCCTTCAATGCATGGTTACCCTTCTTTTGGGGATGAAACCAACTTGATGGTGTAAATATGAAAAACTGAGATGTCTCTTGGCTGAGACTTAGTTGAGAGTCTTGAGATACCATAGTATATGCAGATGCGCACATGCATGAGTGCATCAGAATATATGACAAGATTTTGTATCTAAGTGCATTTTACAATTCCATAAAAAATGTACACAGAAATCTTTGGAACCGAGAGAGGTGAAAATAGATAACAGGATAACAATGCAAAAATTCTAACAAATCTAAAAGAAGAAAATATCAATTGAGAGAACAAATTCATGATATCGTACCATTACTCTGTTGATTTCTATGACATAAATCCATGTGCATAAAAGGGAACTTTTCTAATTACTTTATCATTGACTAAAATCATCAAAAACATTTTTCGAATGGAAGGTGTTGTGCAAAAATTCCTTTAAACTTTTATATAACTTCATAATATATTTAATGCATCACTCCAACTAAGAATCAATTCTGATCTATCATAAATCTATTAGAAATTGCTTAAGGCTAATGGCATAAACTAGTGATAATCACTATATCATCAGTATACAACATTTTCAGATTGCAGAAGAATATGAAGTCTTCCTATTAATAAATGAAAAAGCAGATCAAACAATCTATTAGAAACGTTTATTGGTGAACTAGAAAGATCCAGGCAATTGGATAATAAATGAGAGAAAATGAGTTAATTGCCTGCCTGGAGTAAACGTAAAGCTGAGAAACCTGACAGGCATCCCTCGAGTTATAAGGAAAAATGATCGTGAAAATTAACAGCTTCTACCCAAGGTAGTCAGTTGGTGAGAGAGCTGACACGGCAGGTATACTTGTTAATGAAGGGAAACAGTTTTGAAATGAAAAAAACTAGTATGAGGATTTAAAACTCGAACTGATAGTGCTTCAACTTACTTGTACATCTTTACCCTTTGGGCCATCAACAACAAAGATAAAACCATGTTGCATGAACTTCAAGAGGAAGATAATATCAGCTTTTGCTGCTGAATTGGCACTGGAGTGTTGTCAATGTAGACAACTCCCTGACAGGAAAATGAAACAATGAGTGAATGTTCAAATTTAGAATGAAAAACATTTGGTACTAAACTTACAGCTACTATGAAATTGTTTGAGATACAAAAACTGCATGCTCTTACAATTATAGGATGCCCGTTCTGTGGAATTTGATTGCCAAATTCCCTTCCTGAGAGATTGAGTTGAAAATGGAAGACCAAACAATTTTCAATTACGAAGTAATATGAACCTTGTTTGAACAAACTACTAAGTGGCATGTATTGCAGTCTTAGCACCCTGACATTAAATAACCACGAGGAAGATCCATCTTTTCGACAATGGTAACATTCTTTCAGAAGAAATTATGAGCATAATGTGCTAAGAACTCATTCCAGATAAACATTTTATGCTTAGCTTAAGCGTCAAACGTGTTTCACTGTCATAATAATGCAGCTGAACTTAATTTCTAACTTGAATTAATTGTCAAAGTTAATTATGCAAGAGAAGAGGAAGTTAAAAAAAACCATGAAAGTTAGGCAAAAGAAAAAATAGAAAAGAACTCGAAACAATTATTTAGAGGAACAAATAGAATAATAAAGTAGCTACTGCTCTTAATCTTTTAGCCTTATCTGCTCGAGTGATTAACTGAACCCTACAACAAATAACAAGGGTCTTTTGTGTTGTATTGACACCTCGTTACCTCGTGCACAGTGATGTCCCAAAACATCCATTTCTTATTGAGTTTCAACTTACATTGGACCATATTTTCATCAAAAAAGTTTTGCAGCAAACTTATAAAGGTGAAGGGAACAGGTAGGAAAGGACCAATCAAACATAGGAAGGAAGAAGGTTATATTTTTGGTGAATTTTCTGTTGGAAAAATGTATGATTTTCTTCCCACAATTTTTTACTGTCAAAATGTAAGGTTAGACCAATAAGAAAGTACAGGAGAGATCTACTCTGATAATTTCCTAAGTCGCATCAAATAAGTTGTTGTAATATTTTCAGAGATATAAACCCCTGTGATCTTTTACCAAAAAAGTGGACTCAGGAATATCCTGAATTATTAGAAAAACCATGTTGTAAATATTCTGGGCTTCCAAAAAGCTCGGGTATAATTTGTTATTCAAATTATTTTCTTTCTTCAAGTATGATACACTACTTAGAATTACTAAAGAAAGGTTAGAGAAAAATAAATACCAACTTTCCAAGGCTTTCCACTTCCATGTGTTTTCCGGAGAAGGAAACTCCTTTTCCTTCCATATAGCACATAGACTAAAATCTGAAAAGTGCAACTTCCAAACTAAAGTATATCTACATAATGACATACAATCAAACTGTTAAATGGCCAGCTATTAGTAGTAAGAAACAAGTGACCTAAAATCACGGGAAACGAGAGAATTAAAAATGCAGGAGACGTTGTCATTTTGCAATCAAAAGATGACCTTGATAGAGTGAAGTGAAGAAACAAAACCTTCAAAAACATAGTAAGGATGAGATAATTTTGTTTAAGCTGAGTTAGGTAAAAAGACCTTATAATTTGGTTTATTTGCTCAGCCAGACAAATTGCTTACGCAAGCCAGCCAAAAGTATAGGCAATAAAATTCATATCTTGTCCATCCTTGTCTAGAAAATCATTCTTAAATAGAGCAACATAATTTTCCTGAATATGAAAACCCATCACTCGATAGCCTTGAAGTTATAACAGTAGCAGCCTTTACTAGGAAAGGAAATTGACCTTTAATTGACATACTCTCGTATTGCTTATTTCTCCTTCTGTCCCATAGTTATTGCAATATTCCACTTCTTCCCGGTGCACAAGAAACCACTTCATCTTGCCTTATAATAGCCCAGGCCTGGATGCAAGAATTATCTCTATGGTTGCCTTGTGCAATATGCAATTGGACTTTAAACCACTTAACCTAAATAGATATCCAATGGTTACATTTTGGATTCTTTGCCATGCTTATTGGTCATTCTTTTCATTTACAACAAATATGTGATTGATATTACAATTACTGAACATCGCTATTGAGAGACACACTATCAACCATCATTTCTCTAAGCCTGGGGTTTTGCAAATGTAGAACTTTGTACCTAAAATCAAAGCATTAATCAACATCTGAAACATTTTATCCGTTATTGAATTTGATTCTCCCAACTAGCGATCTACTCTGATATCATCTATCAGCCCCTAAACCAGGACCCTGTAGAATAGAATATGGAGTATGATTGTAGTCTAATATGCAGGTGGGCTCTAAACCATGCGTATGCAATGGTGATATATATTTTCCATAGTCCATGCTTATAGTTGGTCATTCTTTTCACTCGTAGGTGATGTAGGATAGAATATTGCATCTATTGCCCATTGTTCCATGTTGCAACAAATGATCGCTTAATAATATCCATTCTTCTTATCCTCTCTCTCTTCAAATTTTGAATCTTTGGCAAACATAAAAGGGAATCTAAATTTGAATATCTCTTTCTTCATATTATCAGCTTACTAAAGTAATGAAAACTTATATCAAGGGAAGACAGAAAATTTTCATAAGCCAAAATCCATCTTTTGTCTATGAATCCAAGGGTAAATGTATTTGGAGGTTGATAATTCTTAATATTTTTTTAAGGTAAGAAAATAAAGTACTTTTGTGAATATTTTAGCCTTTGGGGAAGACAAACTTTAGAAATAGAATATGACTTTCAAGTGCAAGATAGACCAAAAGCTTGTAATTAAATAAGGGGTTAATTCTAAAATATATTTTAGCTTTTAGTGCAGACAAACTTTAGAAATAGCAATAACTTTCAAGTGAAAGATAGACTAAAGGCTAGTGTTTAAAAAACTGGACCGTTCATTGAACCGAAAAACTTATCAGTTTACGGTTCACTAGTTCAATTGTTGGTTGGACTGTAATTGAAATGTAATTGAACCGTAACATCATAGTTACACAATATATATATTTATATTATATATTACTTAAAAATTAATAAATGTCAAAATATAAAACATAAAGAGCTTAGATAATATTGTCTAACTTAACAATCCAAATTTTACAATTCACATTATAAATTATCACCACAATTTAAATATATCAACTCTAAAGCAAGGTTTTTTCTTGTATACATTTTTTTTTTAAACTTTTAGATAGTTTATGGAGAATAAAAAAAAATTAATTTCATTAAAAATTAAATGGAAAAAGCCGCTCTGGTTCAATTGAATTGTGAGTAGTTCACGGGTCCAACCACTGGTTTGAATGGTTTGAACAAAATAGGGTGTGTTTTTTTATTTTTATTAGTTAATATATTTTTTTCCCGGTTTTATGAGAAAATTGCACTGGTTCAATGGCCGATCAACGGTCCGACTTTTATAACCATGCCTGTAACTTTCATAATTATCAAAATGCCCCTCTAAAAATGAGACACTTACCAAACTGCCCCCTGTAGTTTGGATTTTGAACAAGAAATAATGATGTCAGCAAAAGAAAAAGTAAACTTCTTATTTTACCCCTAGCCCACTAATCTTCATATTTTACTAATTAAAATACCTTTTGTAAAATTTTGAAAAGTGAACTTATTTCTCCCCAAACCTACCCACTAATCTTGACAATTTACTAATTACAATACCTTTTGTAAGATTTTGAACATGGCAGAGTAAATGTACTGTTTTACAGTTGAAAAGGATAATAAAAATTGTTCTTGAGATTATGGCCACTTGAGGCAAAAATGGTCATTTATGGAAGTCTTTTTGTCATCCTTTGGAACAAACATTCTCACATTTGTCATATGAAAATGGGTTGTTCAAGTAGTTGTTCTAGTATTGTATGGCTGAACTATAAAAAGAAATGTCTTTGAAGGTATGGCAGGCAAAACTAATTGTGATGATAAGTGAGATGACAACAAATCAAAGAAGTTTGTTCTATTGCTACCCTGTGTATGGTTTCTTCCATTGGTGTATGCTATATATAGTTGATGATGAAGAAAAACGTACGCCCATGACAATACATATTAAAGTGATGGATAAGCAATTTTTAAGGAAACGGATGAAAGTGATGATGTTAATAGAATTAGGTTATTGCACAAGCTATTGACACTAAAATTTAATGATATAAATAATTTATATGTTATGGCAACTTGTAACATTGTTTGCAAAGTAACGTACCTAGTGTTGCTAACGATGTAATGCTTTTTTGATTTAATGCATTATTTAATAGGAATTAACAACTCTTCTGGGTTTTTAAAACCTTAAACATGTTCCCCATTTAATTACAAAGACATCCTTCAGCCATAGGAACTTTACAAATATGCCCCTCAAAATGGATATTTAATAAATTGATAGTTTAATTGTAATTTCAATTTTTAAGGTAAGTGCAAAAAGGTTCATTCAGGACTTCTATCTCGACTTTTTAAGAAAGCATTTTCAAATAAGAAGTTTTGGTAATTATAAAAGTTACACAAGAAGAGTTGGTAATTTAGCTATTTTGGAGGGAGTGTAGTGTAATAACCATTAAATAAAGTCTTAACTCAAATGATTTGGCCGTTAAATAATGTTTAAAATCAAATGATTTAGCCCAATATAATGCAAAACTATGCTTTGTTCTAGTAAGTATTCTTTATTGGAATGAAACTTAATTAATGAGGCATAATTTGTAATTTTGCTTGGTTACATAAATTATGCATTATTATGAAAATTTATAGTGTATGAATAAAGAAGGTAAGGAAATTGTAATTGGCAAGATCTCGCATGAGATCTCATTGTATGTGCAAAGGTATTGGAAAGAGTATTGCTATGAGTTTAAGCAAAAAAGATGTGGGAGTGCATATGGCAAATCCATCAAGTTTAACTAAATATGGCTAACTTTTGCATACGGTGGAAAGACCCTTGATGTAGGTTGAGTCATTGTTTTGATATTTTCAAGCTCTGTTTGTAACTCATTAGAAGCTTACTAAAGGCTTAAGAAACAAAGAGAAGATGTGTACAAATGAGATATCTGGCAATGAGAAGGAAAAAGATTGAATAGAGGAACAAGAATTTTACTATTCTTTGCTGGCAAATTCCTTCACCTACTTTAGCTTAGTGTGCAAACCTTCCTTATGGAATTTGTTAACAATATTGCCGTAGCCCATAGGAGTGTATCCATATTTAACAAAGTGAGTGAATTTCCTCTTGAAGAAATGATACTAGCACTTGGGCTAGAGTTATTTTAAAGAGGTTACTACTAGCATTAGTGCAATTTTTTTTTCCACATAATAACCAAAAGAAAGAATTGTCACCAACAAAACAAAGATGTAGGAATGTATAGGTATTGAAAGAGCTCATTGCACGTGTAGAGGTATTGGAAAGAGTATTACTATGAGTTTAAGTGAAAAAGATGTCGGAGTGCATAAGGCAAATCCATTAAGTTTAAATATAGCAAACTAGTGCATATTGTGAAAACCTCTTATGTAGGTGGAGTCATTGTTTTGATCTTCTGAACTCTATTTGTAACTGACTGGAGGCCCAAGAAATAAAGAGAAGATGCGTATGAATGAAATATCTAGCAATGAAAAGAAAAAGGATTGAATGGAGAAACAAGGATTTTCCTATTCATCTCTGCCAAATTCCTCTGCCCGCTTTAGCTTAGTGTGCAAGCCTTTCATTATGGAATTGATTAACAGTATTGCTAAAGCCCATGAGAGTGTATTCGTATTTAACAAAGTGAATGTCCTCGTGAAGAAAATGATACTAGCATATAGGTTAGAATGATTTAAAGAGTTCACTAACCATGTTGCTGCAACTATTTTTTCTTCCCTTTTTTTTTGGGGTGGGGGGGGGGGTGGGGGTGTTGGCACAATAACCAAAAGAAAGAATTGTCAGCAACAAAACAAATTTGTGGGAATACATAAGTATTGGAAAAAGCTCACTGTATGTGCAAAGGTATTGGAAAGAGTTGTGTTATGAGTTTAAGAGAAAAGAATGTGAGAATGCATATTGGAAATTCGTCAAGTTTGTCTAAATATGGCAAACTTGTGCATATTGTTGAGACGTTCGATGTAGGTGGAATCATTATTTTTATTTTTCTGAACTCTATCTATAACTTACTAGAAACTCACTAGAGGCACAAGAGACAAAGAGAAGATGTGCAAATGATTATCTAACAACAAGAAGGAAAAGGATTAAATAGAGAAACGAGGATTTTCCACATCATTGCTTGTGAATGCCTTCACACTCTTTAGCTATGTGTAAGTCTTCCAGATGGAATTGATTAACATATTGCCAAAATCCCATGGGAGCGTATTTGTATTAACAGAATCAGTGAGTGTACGGATGGAGGAAATGATACTAGCACTTAAGCTAGAATGAGTTAAAGAGTTTATTGCCAGAAGAAAGAATGTTTTTTCTTTTCCTTCTTTTTCTTTGGCACAATAAACAAAAGAAAGAATATCACCAACAAAACAAAGACCATGATCTTACGCCCGCACTACTCTATTACTGCACCACATGGTGCAGCAGCTGCCCTGAACTCTATGCGTCAGCTTTGTATCAGCTGCACCACAGCATTGTGCAACAGTTTCATATAATAATTGCCCTTATAAATGGAAATCTAATGCCTTACCAATTATAAATCTTGAGGTCAGATATTATCTCCCTATTGCACTAAATACTATTCTCTCCCCTTAAAACATAATTGGTGAAGATAATTACTACATAATATCTAACATGTTCACCAAATCACCAACCAAATCACAAATACCAACTCAATGGTATATAAGTTGCTACAGTTCACCCTTGTCTTAGAGGCCCGGCGTAGCAATTGCACGCTATGCAAATAAGTCTGCATTCCAACTAGAACTCAAGTATCTGTAAAGGCAAAGCCCATCAACAAATTTTAAGAGGATTTCATGTTTTCCATCTTTTCCATCCTTTGTATAAACGGTCCATATTTGTCCAATTCATGCCTATCTTTTCATAAGATTATTCAAGACCACATTAGCATGGATAAGTGAAACTAAAATATAGTAAAAGAACTCCCACAAGTCAAAAGAAAATAAGATAAATAAAAATTTGTTGCTTTAATCTCCAAAAACATTATGGCATGATTATCTTAAGATAAATAAAATGCCTCCAGGTAATGGCCCAGCTTTGTCTACATCAAAAGGTCAATAATGTCTCTTAACACATGCTTGAGAAAATATTAGCTGCTGATGTCCCTTCATGTGCCAGCATGAGTTCTGCGATTCAGAAGCGGGGTTCAGAACTTGTAGAGTTGGAACTGGTTGAAGAGCCTAATACCAGGACATCAGCAATGGGCTTAGTCACAAAGTGGCCAACATATTCTAAACCATAATTCAAGAGTTTTCATCATAGTTCCTTAGAGCAATCATAGCATGATAATCATTTTTGCTGCTAAATTTGCTTAAACATAACTAGCAAACTTGAAAGTGATCCTCTGTAAGAGCATTTTCCCACAAATACACCTCTTCAACTTATGTGTGACACTTTTGTCAAGAATCATGCACATCCTATTAGGACACAACTCTAAGATTAAAATCAATTTCCTCTCCTCACACCATCTTTAAAGGAACTTTGATTGGCTGAAAACTTAATATCAAGTTTTGCAGACCTTGGGGCAGAATGAGGGCAGACACAAGTTTTTGATCCTGTGCTTTCAATATTAATATAAATAAAACAGAGTCCTAGAAGGAATTTTTAGAAGAATCAGATGTGAAAGATAGAACACAACAACTTGCAATGTGGAGATGAGTTTAAGTGAATTCAACATGTTCGCTCCACAATGCAACAATATATTCACTGTCGGTTTCCAGATTTTGTACGGCTATGAAAGGCATTTATCGTGCCAGAACTTCTAAAGTAAATTGAAAATACTTTGTAATCTAAGCCTTGTTCTATTGGAGTTCATCTAAAACTTATGGTATGATTGGTATATAGGAATAAAGTGGGAGTGGGATGCGCATTCCCAAGTCCATTCCTAATTCCATGCTTGGTATAGTTAGAGATGAGAATCCCCATTCCTCTAGGAATTGCCATTCCCAACAGTATGGATATAGACATTCCCTTCCTCGTCCATTAGTTTGAATATTCCTAATCCATTGAAAATGAGTCTATATTTGCTTGAAAGAATTACCCTCTAAAATTTAACAAAAGAATTTGATATTTAAAATTTTTTAAATGTATAATGATACAACTTATTTGATTGCTACATGTTTTTATTTAATTATTTTTAGTAACATTATAAAAATATTAAAATGTTGTAGGTTATCATAAAAATAAAAATAAGAATAAGTATACAGCTCTAAATTTTTTTAACAAAAAAAGTGGAGGCTCATTGACTTGGTCTACACATAATGAAATATATATAATTTGAGAAGTTAATTATATCCACATCTCTTTCGAATGATTAACAAATAAATAAAATAATAAATTAAGTCATTGATTCTATCAATGACTCTTCAAGTTAATTTTATAGAAAGTGTAAAATGCATCCTAACTTTGTCACAAAAAATTAAGACTCTAGTTAAATGATATTTTATTTTATTTTTTAAATAATATTCTATCCAAAAGTTCAAAAGAGCTTGCTAAGTTATAATGATACGAAGGACCGTGTCTATATATATATATATATATATATATTTTGTGTGTGTGTAAACACATACAACATATTTGGTAAAATATAAAATGGATATATTGATTGATATAATTTGAATAACATTAAAAGTGATATTAAAACTCCCTAATTATAGACTTGCCCTAAAAAAATATTTTAAAGTAATATACAAAAAATATTTACAAATAAATATTTTTATTTTACAATTTTCTATAAATGGGTAATATGGTCATTCAAAAAAGTTTTATTCTATTCCTACCAGTCATTGCTAATTACCGTCATGACATTGGACTCAAGCAAGAAATGAAAATTCCATTCCTTTCTTATTCCTTATATACACCATGTCTAGGATTGGTTATACTAGTATCCTTTTTTCATCTCCATTCTATTCCCACCTAATTCCGTTCTTGTATACCAATCGCCACTTTAAGGTCTTTTCAAGGTATCCTAAAGAACTTCTCACAGATTCCTAGGGGATTTCTCCAAGATAAGTTTTGCTCCAAGTAATACACCGACATCTTTCATACAAGCCAAAAAATTATGAATTCTTCGATAAGGAAACTGAATGATCAGCAGCAATAGTGTAATGATAATCAGTGTACTGCTCACTAGGAAAGATAAAACAACAGGAAAAAGCATTAAAACATACCAAAATCTGCAGGTTCTTTTTTAGTTTGTATAGCTTTTTGTGCATGACAAGTTGGTTCTGCAGCAGATCTCCTCAAACTAGTACCACAACCTTCAACCTGCAGAATGAGTAAAATGTGTTGTTGTGTTCATTTTCATCTATAACACTACATCATTGATTTTGTAAGTCAGACATACTCTTGTAACAGAATGTTGACTCTTCTTACAAATATTCTTCTGAGAAAGGCTGCAAGGTCGAAGAATGGTATATCAAAGAACAGATTAGCATCATGCTTTTGTATAAATGAAAACTTGATAATCTTTGCAATGAGAAAACCTAAGTAAAGGAAAAATTAGCTTCCCTAGGAGTACAGTTTAATTTTGAGTGAAATATCAGTTCCATGGGATAATGGTTCAGAAATATCCCAATTCCTTGACTAGAACTTAACTAGTCCAGCTTAACAACAATCACCTTCCTATATGACACCCCTATTAAATGAAAGCATAATATAACCAATAACCTGTAGACCTTGCCACATCCATCACTCAAAAGCAGAAGTTGACCAGGTGAACATAACAAGGTGGTGACCAGAAGTTGATATTAACGTTAGAATAAGAAGGCAGAGAGGAAACTCAAAAACAGCATTACCTGCTATTGCTTGAAGATGACAGCAAGCGAGCTAATTGACCAATATCAAGAAGCTGTGAGTTGGATTTCAAGTCTCTGACAGGAAGCTTAAGGCACTCTTGCTCACATACCCTTGAATCTATTTTAGATGTGATGACAAAAGAAATATAAACTTGCAATATATGAAGGTGAGTTTAATTAAATTCAAAATTTTAGCTTTTCATTGTAATAACACAAATAATGCAAGTTTTTAACATGCACTAAATGATCAGCTTACACGGTTGAATGATAAGCAATATACTGCTCACTAGGAAAGATCCAAGAGAAACAGGCATCCAAACAAACCTGTATCAGCAGGTTCTATTTTAGGTTGTATAGCTTTTGAAGCATGATGAGCTGGTTCAGCTGCAGTAGATCTCCTCAAACTAGTACCACATTTGTCATCCTGCATAACAAGTAAAACATTTTTTCGATAATATTTTTCTCTATGATTAAACTCCATTGATTTTACCACTGTGGACTTACTCCAGGAAAAGAAAGCTGGCGCTTCTTATTCTTCTGAAGATGGCTGCACAATAAGATGACACTTTAAATAACATATAGGCATCTTAAGCATCTTGCTTCTATATAATGAACAGTAGATCATTAGTCAAATGAAACCTTGCTTCTGAAGGAGTAAACTATTTAAAGTCATCCACAAAACAGAGATACTAGCAAATCATATCATGCAAATTACTTGGATTTGCATGTTATATCGATGCCGAGGAAATCATAATACTTATAAAATATCCTAATTTCCAGACTAAAACTAAACTAATCCAGCATAATAGCAATCACCTTCCTTTATGTCACTCCTGTAAATGTAAGTATCATTTAACCAATAACTTAAGACCTTCTCACAGTCCACACCATCATAGGGTAGATAAACATGAAAAGCGAGCATAACTAAACAGTGAATTCATAAACATTGCAGACAGACATTACACTCAAAAGAAAATTACCTGCAATTGTTTGAAGATGGCAGCAAGGGAGCTAATTGATCAATGTCAACAAGCAGCGAGTTAGAATTCAAGTTCCCGATGGGAAGCAAAAGATGCTCTTGCTGATGAATTCTTGTATCTGTGATGGATTAAAAGAAAAAACATCAAAACTTGCAATCTGTGAAGGTGAGACTAACAGGATGTCTTCCTATACTTACATAAAGCATCTCACAATTCCTATAAGATATTTTTGAAGTTTGTAAAGTGCTAGATTTATTTTAAAAGTAAGTCTGTAAAGTGTTAGAATAAAATAAGATATGAAGCTTAAGATGTTGAAATTTTATAATTCTTATTGTCAAAAGGATAAGAGTTTGCTAAAATCTTAAAAATAACATAGAATCTTCTTACTTTTTTCCAAAGAAGCTTACAGAATCCTAACATTACCTAAAATCCCTAAAATTTTTATTAAACACTCTGGCACATTTTAAGGAGCCTAATATTTCATCTTTACATTAAGATAACACATTCATTTTCAGATCCAATATTTAGTCTCAAGAAGAAGGGGTTTAATATGGTAGAGCTCGTGCAACAATTTTAATAGAAATACTTTGGATGAAGCTTTATATTTTTTGCTGTTAGTTTAAGATTCAAAATATTTCAGGTTGCCCCAAAGATCTTCTCAAAGATTGTAATAAATTCTTCAAGGTATAATGGTGCTTCAAGTAATTAACATCCAATCTTTTTTACAAGCCAACTGAAGTACTTCAAGTTAACATGCAAATGGAATGATCAGCATACATAGTAAACAACAACCAATATAATGTTCACTAGGAAAGGACAACAAGCGGAACAAGTCTAACCAACCTGTATCAGCAGGTTCCATTTTTGGTTGAACAACTTTTGGTGGGTGACCAGTTGGCTCTGCTGGAGGAGACCTCCTCAAACAAGTACCAGCTTTTTCACCCTGAAGAACAAGTAAAATAGTTTGTCAACATCATTTTTATCTATGACCGTACACCAGTGATTGTATAAGAAGGAGACATACTCTAGCAACAGAAAGCAGAGGCTTCTTAGAGACTTTCTCCTTATGTTGGCTGCAAGATAGAGTAGATCAGCATCTTGCTTCTGTATAAGCAAAGAATTGATAATTTTTCAAATCTAAAAACCTGAAGAAAATAATCAAAAAACTAACTTGCTTCCATGGGACTTACTCAGAAAAAGTAATGCAAATCATATCATGAAATTTATTTAACTTTTGAGTGAAATATCAATTCCAAGGAAATCAATAGTTGTAAAATATTTGAAATCTCCAACTAAAACTCAACTAATCCAACTTAATACAATTTCTTCTTTTTATGTCACCTCTATAAACTATAGCATCATTTTACCAATAAGATAATACCTTCCCACCACAGTCCACCCCTTGATAGGGCAGATGAGCATGACAAGGCACTGGGTAGAAATTCATATTAACTTTACAATTAGCAAAAACAGACAGTAGATTCACATTACCTGCAATTGCTTGAAGATGGAAGTAAGTGAGCTAATTGATCAACAGCAAAAATTTGTGAGTTGGAATTCAAATTCTTTACAGGAAGCTTAAGAAGCTGTTGCTCACGCATTCTTGAACCTATGGGGGAAAAGAAAATTATAAATTTGCAATCTGTGAAGGTGAGAAAGTGAACTAGGTATTTTAGCTTTACATTGCAATAATACATTCACCATCAGGTCCACAATTTGGTCTTAAAAAGAAGGGAGGTCATTATGCCTCAGCTCCTAATACAATTTTGATAAGAAATGACTTGGTTGATGGAACCCTTATTCTTTTTAGTGTTTATCTAAAAGCTAATGTTTTCAGGGTATCTCAAAGATCTTTTCTAGAAGTTAGGAAATTCTCAAAAACATAAGGGCTTCAAGTAATCAATTAACAAGCCTTCTAGAATACAACAAAAATACTGCAAGCCTTTAACAAGCCAACTGAATGATCAGCATATGTAGTGGAATGACAATCAATATACTGCTCACCTGTATTAGCAGGTACTATTGTAGGTTGAATAGCTTTGGCTGAATGACGAGTTGGGTCTGCAGCTACAGATCTCATCAAACTTGCACCAAATTTGTTATCCTGCAGAACAAGAAACTTATTTGGTCAAAATCATTATTATCTTTGATCAAACAGTGATTGTATAAATTGTATACATACTCTAGTAACAGAAAGCTGTGGATTCTGATAAACTTTCTCCTGTGGATGGCTGCAAGATAGAACAGATCAGCATATTGCTTTGCTATAAGCAAACAATTGATAATTTCTTAAATGAAAAAACCTGGAAAAGGGGAAACAAATGAAAACTACCTTGCTTTGACTTCCCAGAACTAACTTAGAAAAAGTCATTGCAAATTAGAAATACCCTCAAATATCTCATGCAGTGTGCATAACTCTTCAGTGAAATATCAATTCCATGGAAGTCAGAATAGTTGTGAAAGATCCTAATTCCCCAACTAAATTCAACTAATTAAACTTAATTAACAAGTCCTTCCTGTCACCTCTGCAAATGAGAGCATTATTTACTGATACACGAAACCTTCCCAGTCCAACCCCCCCCTCCCCATAGGACAGACGAATATGAAAAGCCGTTGAGCAGAACTTTGTAGTAAGTAGTATCAGCATAGTCAGCCAGACAGTAGAGGCAAAAAACACATTACCTGGAATTGATTGAAGATGGTAGCACACAAGCTAATTGATCAACATTTAGAATCTGTGAGTCAGAACTGAAGCCCCCGACAGGAAACCCAAGACGCTCTTGCTCATGTATTCTTGCAGCTATCAAATTTGTTATAGTTTCTCCTTGTGTCACACTGGAGTCCGATATAGGAAGTCCCAATTCTGGCTTTGGCATCATTTTTGAAAGATTCCTTTGCAGCAAATCTGTTATAGTTTGTCCGTGCGTCACACTGGAGTCTGAAATAGGAAGTCTCAATTCTGGCCTTACCATCATTCTTGAAAGATCAATTTGCAGCAAATTCCCTTCATCCGGTCTTGGCACTATTGTCTGGCTGATAGTTTGTAGTGTTGGAGAACATATATCCTGCAGCATATAATCAACATCTCGTCTTGGCATAACAGGATGAGCATTCAGTGGCACACTTTCAGTTGTATGACATATATCCTGTAGCATATAGTCAACATCTCGGCTTGGCATAACAAGATGAGCATTCTGCAGCACAATTCCAGTCATAGGACATATATCTTGTAGCATATAATCAATATCTCGGCTTGGCATTACAGGATAAGCATTCTGAGTGATCTGACAATTATGGGAAATTTGCCTTGAGTGCAGAACTTTGATACAGAATGTGATATAACAAGAATTAAGCAAAGTTAATAGCAAAACCTTAGATAAGGAGCTTTCTGTTGCCTCGGGATGATATGGATATTTAGCAGAGTATACACTCCAAAATAAAGACCACCATTCAGACAGAAATCCTTCAGGAGTATCAATTGCTGGAAAAATAAATATATTAAAAGTGTATGCTCATATTCAAGTGATTAGGCACAATAAATAATACAAACAACAACATATTACATTTATTGTGCAAGAAAAGAATAGGGCCAACTAAGGAAAATTTTGACCACCAAATGGCATTTAAAGCAGTGCTTCTTAGGCTGGACTAGTCCAATTTATAAGATATGGATGCCATAATCAAAGATTCCACAGCAGCATTGGCTTAAAATAACCAAAAGATGTCATCAATTAACCATGCAAGAAAGAAACAGCACCAATTCAGCAGAAATTTTTTAGCCAATTAGATTAGCCATAGATACACTTGCCAACAATAAATTTTCCACAAAATCTAGAAATGAGTCAAAAAATGACAGCAAAAAATAACTAGAATGAAACAAAAGAAAGCACTCCTCCCATCAATAGTTACAATAATTTCAAGAAAAAAAGAACATAAAGTAAATTTAAAAAAAAAAAATCTTAAAAGTGACCAAGAAAGCAAATGTACCAACGGGCTTGGGATAAAAATTAGCTTCTCTGGCGAAGATCTCTGCAGTTGTGGGCATGTTCTTCCTGATCAGGTAATTGTGAATGTACAAGTCCAGCCTGCCAAAATCCAAATTCAAATCAATCACAAATATACATGAGAACAAAAACTAATATATACATATATATAACAGAAAAAATAAAATAAAATCAAGAAACAATAAACCCTCAAGAAAATCAACAATTTCTTGAAGAAAAAAAAATAATGACGGAATGAATGTTCACGGGCGACTTACATCATCTGGGGATCCCAGTGTTCCATGATGATAAACAAGAAAAAAAATAACCAAAAAGCAGGCGGGGTTTAAAAAATCAGTCCATGGCTGTACTCCATGAAAGCAAGAAACAATCAAGACAAGAAAATCCAGAAACTTAAACAATTTTTTTTAAAAAAAATAAACCCATGATCATAACAATGAAATGAGAGAAATGAAAGAGTGAGAGTGAATGAGAGAGTGAGTTGGTAAAGGAGCGCATGTTAGGGGAGCCATGCAAAAGATCACCAGAAAGAAAGGAAATATGGGTGCCAACTTACAGCAGCCCCCTTACAAAGACCCACTAGAGAGAGAAAGAGAAAACGGAAAATTAGAGAGAGAAATAGATGATTTTTTTTTTTTTTTTTGATCTTATTGTTGAAATATAACAATGAATCTGTTTGGGATTTTCTTGCCCTTTTCCTTTTTTTTTTTTTTTTTACCTTACCGTTGAGTAGGAATTGCAATGGAACATGCTGTAGAGCAGGCGTTACAGGACCCATAACCTGTTGCTTACTTTTATTTAGACATTTAAACCGCTCTACCCGTCTTATTTTTTAAATCCGTCATACTTCACTTTAGATTGACGGGTTTAACCTATTAAATTTTATTTTTTTATTATTAAAATAATAAATTTATAATTATATATTTTTTAAATTATTTAAGATAAACATACACCAATATATATATATATGTATAGAAAATTAAAATTCAATATACAATAAGTTTCTAATACTATTTTTTTAAAGTTAAAATATAATATTCACATTAATTAATTTTAATATATTCTCCATCATTTTTATAGTGATTAAATGAGTACAAAAGTATTATTTATTCGATGAAATATATGTATACACATACTATTGTATATCCTAAATTTTTATTATTTTATGTACATATATTATATATAATATATATAACATATTATATATGTTTATTATGAGGGGTAAGTTTACTTAAACTCATAATTCGCTTCAAACCTAATCGGGTTCACGAAATTAGGACCCACAACCCACCTCAAAACCCATTTATTTAACTCCTAACTCGTCTCATTAGGGGCGGGTCCAGTGCAAGGACCCAGTCTACACGGATCCATTGCCATACCTAGTTGTGAAAAATAGGGTTTGCTTTAGGGTATATATAAATAATGGAATATATAGAAAAGATATATGGGTTTTTGAAAAATATGTTTTGAAAATAAAAAAAAAAAATATTGAGTGAAAATATATAAAAAGTGATTTATTTCATTTGTGGAATAATAAAAAATGTGAAAATAGCATTTGAAAATGAAACCAAACGATTTAGTTTCTTTTAAATTTATTTGCTTAAGTTTGATTTTAAATTTTAATGATTGGAGGATAATTTGTGAGAGTTCAGGGTGCAAATCATATAACGAGTTAAGGATGTTTTCATTTAATATATAATTTAACTGTTGAATAAAAAGAAACAATTTAAAGTTTTGAATGCTCACAGAGAATTTAATGCACGGACAAGATTTCATAATTTATATCAAAATTTTGTGATTCAGTAATAAATTGTTCAAGTGTAACTGGTCCCTATTTTCGTATATTTTGTAATGGCATTCCTAAATTCTAAAAATTTAGGCTTTGTTAAGTTATATTTCCTCCAAAATAATATTATTTTGAATAAAAATAATTAAATATATCTTTTTTTTTCTTTCAAAATAAACATTCTGCAATATATGCGTACATATATTATATATATTTATTATTTTAATATTAAAAAAATTATTACATTCCATTTCCATCCAAAAATCCAACAACAAAAAAATTATTTGACTGCTATAATAAAAAATATTTCATTCAAAATATAAACAAACATACCAAAAAATAACTTTCACATTTTCCAATAATTCATTCTTCCAAAACACATAATAAATATATAATAAAATCAAATAAAAAAAATAACCATACACTACCTTATATTCTTAAAATTTTTGTTGTCCCTAGGTAAGTCCAAATATTGAATATTAATGAAATTTTTTTTGAAGGATAAGCTTTTAAATAAAATTTATTTTTGAGAATCCATACCAACCTGTTTTCAAATGAAACGGACGAGTCCTGAAACTGATTTTGTCATTGTCTGAATTGTGATTGACAATGGGACAAAAGTTTTCAGTCTGGCAGATTGAGTCAACCATAATTATGGCCACATAATATATGTAATCTTATTTTTTGAAAATCCAAATTTAATTTGGTGTGAATTATTGTAATGTGATAATTCGGGTGAGATATTGCATTATGTGCCAAACAAAATCTAATACTTTTTCAGTTTAGATGTTTTATTTTAATATATATTTTATTTTTTATTTTATTATGCAAATGCACGATACGTATATTAAATATTTTTTTATAAAAATAATTAATTAATAATAAAATATACTTGACATATATACATCATATTGGAATATGAGATGAAATATGAAATGAAATAAAGGATCCAAAATAATATTCTTCTCTCAAAGAGAAGCATTCATATTAATATAAGTACTAACATAAAATCATGTTACACTTAGGATTCTTCAAAAAATATTTTTTTAAAAAAAAATTAACCTTTACATGTTAAATTTGATTATTATAATTAAAAAAGTAATCTAAATCCCAAGTAAATAGAAGGAGAAAAGAATTCCCAATACCAATATTATCAGACTAAAACTTTTTAATTACTTCAACTATAATTATTAGTTTTTACCAATGAACAAGTATGGTAAATATTACATATAATATGTCTAGAGAACATAACAACTTTATAATAAAATTACATAGATATTGAATAAGTAAAAAGTTGTAAGTAAATAATAGATATAATAACTTCCTCATAATATTGCATGTTTGAATGAGAAAAATTGAGGGAAAAAAAAAAAGGTCCTACATAACAATCACATGATGAAATATATAACAGAATTAAAGTGGAAACAATCAAGTAAATAATATTAAACAGAAAATATTTTTGTTGACAATTTAATATGAATTATGGAATAAATTAAAAATAAAGAGATACAACAATAAGCTTAAGAGGAGTTTGCTAATTTTCATATAAAATTAAAGAAATGAAAAGGAAATACAAAAACGAAAATAGAATAAGTATGTCATAGGAGATATTGCATTCACATTTAATATTTTAATTGCAACATTTTTTATGTTTATATAAAATATATCTTTTTTTATTGGAAAATTTCTAATCTATGTGCATGCGCATAAATTTTAAAAAAATATTAAAATATTTTTGGATTTGGTTAATTGATATATTTTGACAATTTAGAAAATTAAAAAGAAAAACTTACAGCTAATTTTAAGAAACAAATGAAGTTATAGTAAGCAATTAAAAGATTATATCATAAGAATATAAAATTTGGTCATAACTGCACAATTATAATTAAAAAATTTCTAATTATGCATAATAGTATAGCATTTGTATGTATGAATGTGTTTAAATTAAGAATATAATTATAAATGTTATTAAACTTAGTCAATATCATATTTTGATAATCATGACAATTAAGAAATCCACAACTAATATTAAGCAGTCAATCAAATTATTCTAAACAATTAAAAAATTTAAATTTAAAAAAAGTTTATTAATCTTCAATTAAAATTACTATGATCAACAGACTACCTTCCTACGATTAATAATTTAAAATTGTAAAATTTATATATCAAAAGTAGATAAAAAATCATTAAATTTTATTAACTCACGTAATTTAACACATTAAAGAAACTAATAAAATCTTACCAATATATTTAAATGACATTCCAAATTCTAAGATTTCAAAAGTCTTCTTCCCCTTCCCCTATATAACAGCATAGCTATTGTTACACTTGCATGTATTTATTAAATAAAATAGAAGATGAAATATAAAATGAGATGAAGAAACCTAACCACTCTTCTATACACCCTCCATTTCTCTTGGCATATCCAATATTATCGTCATAAGATATATATTTGTTTTCTTTCTTCTTCAATTTCACTGATTTTACATCTTTCTTGATCTGGGCTTTAATTTCCAGAGAAGTAAGTCAAAAAATGATAACTGCATCTGATTTTTACCATGTTATGACTGCAGTGGTGCCACTTTATGTGGCCATGATATTGGCTTATGGTTCAGTAAAATGGTGGAAAATCTTCACACCAGAGCAGTGTGCAGGGATCAACAGCTTTGTGGCACTGTTTGCAGTCCCTCTTCTCTCTTTCCATTTCATAGCTAGTAATGATCCTTATGCTATGAACTTTAGGTTCATCGCGGCTGACACAATCCAAAAGGTCATTGTTCTTGTGGTTCTTGCTCTGTGGGCTAATTTGACCAAAAGGGGTTGCTTGGAATGGACAATTACACTTTTCTCCCTCTCAACTCTTCCAAATACTCTTGTTATGGGCATCCCTTTGTTGAAGGGAATGTATGGGGACTTCTCTGGTGGGCTGATGGTCCAAATTGTTGTACTTCAAAGCATCATCTGGTACACTCTGATGCTTTTCATGTTTGAGTATAGAGGTGCAAGGATGTTGATTATTTCTGAGCAGTTTCCCCACAGTGGTGCAAATGACGCTAATGGCCTCTCGGTTTCAAGAGGGCCTACTCCAAGGCCTTCAAACGTTGAGGAGGAAAGTGGAAATAAAAGTGGGGATAGAGAAAATGAAGAAGAGAGGAAAGTGCAAGTGATCATGTCTCCTACAAGTGTAATGACGGTTAGGCTTATTTTGATGATGGTTTGGAGGAAACTCATTAGAAATCCCAACACTTATTCAAGCTTAATTGGTCTAACATGGTCTCTAGTTTCATTCAGGTGGCATCTTGAAATGCCTGTTATAATAGCAGAGTCCATCGCTATACTATCAGATGCAGGTCTCGGCATGGCCATGTTCATCCTCGGGTTGTTCATGGCCTTGCAGCCGAGGATCATAGCATGTGGAAATTCTGTGGCAGCATTCGCAATGGCTGTGAGATTCCTTACAGGATCAGCTGTCATGGCCGCTGCTTCCGTTGCTGTTGGTCTTCGTGGTGATCTCTTGCGCATTGCCATTGTTCAAGCTGCTCTACCTCAAGGAATTGTCCCCTTTGTTTTCTCCAAGGAGTACGACGTACACACTGACATTCTTGGCACCGCTGTTATATTTGGGATGCTAATTGCACTGCCAATAACGCTCATCTACTATATTTTGTTGGGGTTATGAATTTTCGATCCATCAATTGATATTACAAAGTCGAGTCACTTGTAATTTAGTGGTATAAATATCTAACTTAAAGTTAGAGATTGGAGGTTTGAATCTAACAAATTTTGATATATGTGCATGTGTTATAATAAAGGAAAAGGAAACAGTTAAACGTCTATGAAAAAACTAGTACGTAGAAATTCATTTCAATTAAATATTAGGGATTTCAATGAGTTTAGGTACAATCTCTATTTCCCAAGCTATAAATAGATCTTTGTGGTGGATTTTGAGTTTTAATTTTTGAACTCAAGTCCTATTACCATATTATGCACATGAATTTTATTTATTACGTATGTATTTTTGTAGTGTATATTTATATATATTTAGAACATATACACATCACATATATATCTGATATAAAATTAATAATATTGTAATAATAAGTAGCTTATGCATTCATTACATATTGAAGTAACAAATATTGTAGCAATTTATAACTTTTCAAGAATTAAAATGCATATATAAGTTTTCAAATAATTAGTTTATTATTAATAATGTTATTTTCTTATATTCAAAAAGTTATTATAATATGATTTTAATTTTTTAATAATTTTAAAATTATAAAGTGGGTCTGGCAGTCCTAACATGTCCAAACAGTCAGGTCTTGGATTCGGAGTTCATTTTTGACTTATTAAATTGCCTAATTAATTGCTGAAATTGAGGGCTGGTTTTTTGAGAGCAAATTTTACGGAATAATCATATAAAATCTCAATAACCAATTTAGATTTTCAATTGAGCTATACATTTTTTCCCAATATCTGGCCTGGTAAATTTTTGCCACATTCGGGCTTACAGGCTTAATAATATTTGGCTTGTTAAGAAATTAAAATACGAGCCGTCGAGCATTTTATCTTTGTGTCATCGGGACTCTTGTTTGGACATAATTGATTCACAAAAATAACCATGTTTATTTTTAAGAATTTAAAATAAAACAAAGACTTATATGCTAAGAGGCATTCGCCAACATTCAGTTTTCGTTTCGTGTTGATCTAGCCGTTGCACGGCTCAACTCAAAGTAATTCACATAAATGGCACCAATAATGTGAACCAATAATATTCACATCTAAAAACTATAAGAATGATATTAGAATATTTTCTTTTCTCTTTTGTCCCATCAACCTTCTCCATGCCATATAAATACACACATTCTTGACTCTCCATATCACCAAGGCACTTATTAGACTATTAAGTCAATTGAAGGGAATTTTAATTAGTTAATTAATTATATATTCAAATGTTTCTTAATAAATACAATCATGCATGCATGCTAATGTCCCTTAATACTTTTGTAACTGCTCATGTCTCTTAATAGTTTTAAGGGACATTAACATGCATGCATGTTAATAACACCTTCAGCTTATACATAATATACATAATTTAATCACCTATAAATTATGTAGCATGGGAGGTCTTGAAAATAACACCTTCAGCTTGGGAGTCAAAGAGCCATCACAATTTAGTTATTTTAAATCAAATCAATTAGTAGAACTTGTGAGAGGATTCTCGTATCACCTTGTATAAAATTTCTTGGTATGCCCAATAGTTTTTCTAATATTATGATATTTTTAAAAGTTTAGAATTTTACATTTTAAATTTAATTATTGTAAATTGCATTCAAAGTAATCTAAATTGTTTTACTAGCAATAAAAAAGTCATATTTCAAATAGAACATTAGGAAAATTATATGTATTAATTTTATTATTTACAATTTTTGTCAACGAGCATGTATGATATATAAATAAAAATTTGTTTTGTATTGAAATTCAAAATTTTAACAAAATCATGGGCGTGTAAATAAGAAGAAAGTGATAAATAAATAATAGTGACGAGGTTAAAGGTCGTATTTAGTGAATATGGTAGTGTTTGGACTAATTCGGGAGGTCAAATGATCCAACAGTAATATTTTTCGAGATCTGAGATCTACAACAAACAACAAATGTTAAACTAGCCGACATGCCCCCAGCGAAGGCACTCCGACACTTAAGTTAGTTCTAGTCAAAATAAGATAATCGAACAAAAGAGTAAAAGCATGTAGTGTATATGACATTACCTGGAGTGTAGGTGGCAGTGAGGTATTTATAGCCTTCTCCTGGTGCATGATATGTTTCAAATGCCCCTATCAAGTGTAAAGGGCTCTTGTTCTTACTTGGGGGTTATTAATCATATCCCATCCTAATACTTTTTCAAGTGGCATTATCTCTTATTTTTCAGGATGAACAGTACTCTGAGGGTGTGCCTTCCTGCCAGAGTTGGTGGCAAAGATTGCACCCGGTGGTATGTGCCATTAATACGAAGGAATGCTGCTTGTCAGAGCATTAAATGCGACAAGGATATGAGTCAGTGTCAGAGTGAGCACTCTGGTCAACAATCGTCGAATAGACAAGGCAATCGAGTAGAAAGATGGTTGAACGGACCAAGTGGCTTGAAGTCTCCTGTTCAGTGCGGTCGAGAACAATCCACTCTACCAAACGGTTGTGGTCGAGTAATCCAACCCAACTGGGTCTAGGAGCAACATTGGGCTATACATGTGAAGTGGGCCTGAATACTTTTTCTGAGGTCGATAGTTTGTTAAGTTGAACCTATTGAATTATTTTATATGAAAGAGGTTCAATAGTGAGAAATTCATTTAATCCCCGAAATATATATTCAATCATCAAATGAGAAATTTTACAAAACCATATTTAATGAAACGCAAGATAAAGTAATAGAGTCAAACAAAAAGCAAATGGTTAAATAATATTAAATTAGAGATACTTTTACTAACATTCTAACATGAACCATTGAATAGATTGAAAATACTTGGAAGATATTGAAAATAGGGGACGAGATAATATATTAAGAACCATTGAATAGATTGAAAATACTTGAAAATACTTGGAAGATATTGAAAATAGGGGACGAGATAATGTATTAAAAGAAACTCCGTAATGATATTTTCTTATAAAATTAAATTTGTAAGATGAAATAACAAAGTCGAAATTAAAATAATAAATAGAATGTAGATGACATTTGTCTCCATATTTAATTTGATTGAACTTTCTTCCTATCTAGTTAATTTGGTGGTATTATTTAATATGTTAATTAAAACTTATAAAAAATTTAAGTTGTGTGAAAGAAACATTATGTCTACATTCAATTTCTTTATCATTTCTTAAATTAGTTAATTTAATGTCATTATATCTTAATTGAAGCACTTCTTAAATTTGTGTAAATCATATCCTCTTTGATTGAAAATTTTCTTAAGTTGTGTGTGGATTCATGGTTTAAAGAATATATTAAACATTTATTAAATTATCTTAGGCCTAGTTTGGTTGGATTTAATGTTGATCCCATAATTATAGTCCTAATAAAAATTAGATTGAATTATTTTTAATTTTGGTGTAAATAATTTTAAATTAATAGATTAAATTTGAATATAAGGTAATAAATAATTTTTTGATATGGGTATATAGATAATTTATGGATTTAGACCCTACTCATATCCATTACATTATCTTTAATAAAAATGTGTATATGTATGGGTATGGGTTTGACTTTTTAAATCTAAGTAGAGTATTACTCCGCTCATTGACAGGCCTATAACATGGTAAACTAATATCAAGCAACCAATGAATTGTTTCAAAAACAATTTTAAAAAAAAAGTTAATAATTTAAGGATTCTGAATTTATCAAAATTACATAACTATAGCCGCTAATCATAAATCACAAATTAACGCCAACCCCTCGATGTTTCATCGGATTTTCTTTTCTTGCCTCTTCTGGAATTTTCTCCTTCTGCGTCTTCTTCTCTTTCTTCATTTGGTATTTTTGCATAAGCAGCGAATGATTGAGAAATTGGATTGAATTGGCTAGTCTGATCGAAAACGATTGTAGTTTCAATTCGATTTGATAAATAAAATCAATTAATTAAAAAATCGGTGCCAACCAGTGTGAGCTGGTAAAAAACTAGTTCAACTAGTGAACCGGTTTTACTTTAAATTATTTTTTACCTCTCTTTTTTTAAAATAAAAACTAAAAATAATATTGATGGGTAGTTGGTGTTTATCGTTTTTGTAAATTGTAATGGATCATATAATGATATTTTTTAGCAAGTCTTATTTTATGATTTGACATTTTAAATTGATATATGGATATTATTATGAAGTGGAGTTTGGAGAAAGTTTCATAATACTAAACAATTTTTTATTTTTTTCCCTTTATATATTATTTATATTATTTATTTTTTTAAATATATTTATATAATATTAAATATAATTATAACATCAAGCCAATTAAATTAATAATTAAATTGATTAAACCAATTAAACTAATAACCAATAAGGCTACCAATTCGCCTACTGGTCCAATTTATCAAACATCGTCCGCGCCCAACATATCCTCTAAGGTTATCCTCTGCAGTACCCGTTCAGTAATAATGGGAGAAAGCTACATAATATGGACATTAGAATACTTATTAATCCAATAATAATGCAGTCAATAATAATTTATGAATTAACAATGTAAAATTTTCCAACATTTAGTAGCTGCCTTAGACCATTATCAATGCACTGCAAATCATGAAAACCTCAAGTTGAGATATAAAAAATGAAAATTAAATTAAATTTATCACTTGATAACTTATCTTATTATAAGTTATTTGATTATTAACTATTGTAGTGTTGTTTGGTTTGCATAATTGTTTGTAAATATACTCATATGATTGTTGTTTGATTAAAGGTATAATAATTCTTGTTATTTGATTGTTTTATGAAATGACCATGTTATCCTTTAGTTAAAAAAAATTAAAAAATCTCTCTCTCTCTCTCTCTCTCTCTCTCTCTCTCTCTCTCTCTCTCCTCAACAAATTGTTTTTGCAATGAATAGTTGCGGAGACTAGTTCACTCTTTCAAATTGTTTTCCTTTCCTATTTTTATTGATTTAATCACTTCCCAAAGTCTTGACAGAAGGAATCCAACACATAATTTTTAATTTATTTTTATAATTTTTCAAAAACATTAATTTATAAAGTTAATAAATTAGAATAAAAATAAATTAACTTTTTTATAGTTATGAAATGAGTAAATATAGCATTTGGATCAGTTTAATAATTTTCCAATATTAATAGCTTGACTTATTTTTTTACAATTTTTCAAAATTACTAATTCAAAATAATTAAATTGTTTTAATATTATTCAAAATTATTAAATTTTAATTTATAGTATAAGCTCAAAATCATTAATTTCATATCATAAAATTATAATATATAATTAATTTTCTTAATTTTCTTAAATTACTAATTTAAAATAAACAAGTTTTTATTTATAATTTCCAAAATTATGCTATTTTTTTATTTTTTAATTCTTTCCTAAGTGCAGGATCTTATAAAGGAGATCATAGATCGTGATAGAGTTCATGAAACCCAACCAATAGTCGAAAATTAGGATATCATTTACTTGAATTTACCAGCCGACCATATAAATCTGATTTAATACCCAAAAGCCCACAAATGCCAACCCAACTAATAAGGGCAAAACAAAGGGTAATCCAGAATCAAACATACATGCAGTGCCCGTAAAACTTCAGAACCTGATCGGATAATTCAACAAAAGAGGGCAGGATCTTATGAAGGAGATCATAGATCGGGATAGAGTTCATGAAACCCAACCAATAATCGAAAATCAGAATATCATTTATTTGAATTTACCAGCCCATCATATAAATTTGATTCAATACCCCAAAGCCCACAAATGCCAACCCAGCTAATAAGGGCAAAACAAGAGGTAATCCAGAACCAAACATACATGGAGTGCCCGTAAAACTTCAGAACCTGATCGGCCAACTCATTCACGGATCTAAAACTTTTAACACAAGCCTAATCAAAGATGATCATGTATACAAAGGAAGTATCCAACTCATTGTTGTTTAACACGGAACCCGTTAGCCTGCCATAAGGCTAAGGCTAGGATAATATATTATCAATTAAATTAATAATAATTAATAATTAGTAATAGTAATAGTCAGCTAATAATATTATTATATTATTTTATTAAATAGTTTTATTTAAATATTTAATTAGTAATAGGAGTATCCACAATCCCTGCAAATAAAAAAGGTATACACTTAATGGGGTAAATTACCGAAATATATTATCATTTACACTATGCAAGAAATTAAAGCAGCGAATCCAATTATGGCATGAAATAAATAAAGTAAAATCGCCACAAAAATAATTCTCAAATAGCTAATTGCAATTAACTCTTATTTTTATTTTTTTGTCCACTAAAGAAGCCTCATCAATTTAAATTAGATAATATTATTGACGATGACCAGATTGATCTGACATTAAGATGGAGGCCATGCAACATTTACTAATGTCCCGCTAACACATGTCTCTAGTGGGAGATTTTATTTTTCGCAAAAATTATTAAAATTGGCGAAAAATAAAAAAAATAACTTATGAATTATTTTAAGTAGCCCATAAAACATTTTGCATTGGTGGATATATTAATTTTACAAAAAACGAAAAAAAATTCAAATTAAATAAAAAGAATCTTAAAAGTAGACAAAAGAATCTATATACCAGCATTCCAAACTTTCAACGGATTAAGATTTCTTTCCCTCATAGAGAAAATAAAAGAATTTTAGGAAATTAGAAGCACTTACTTATATTAGATACAATTAAAAAGATATTTAAAGATTGAGTTGGATATACAAATATTCATTAGATAGAATCAAAAAGATATTTAAAGATTAAGTTGAATATGTAAATATTTAATTAGCTACAATAAAAAGGTATGTAAAGATTAATTGTCCAAGATATTTTTTATTAGATGCATTAATTTTTGGTAATTTTCCAAGATTGAATGATTATACAAGGTTTTTACTATTGAGGCAGATTATGTAAATGAATACCATAGACAAAAATATATGCGTAAAAAGTAGTGAGTAAAATACTATAACATATACAAAATATGAAAACCTTAATTAGCTTATGTGTTATTTAATGAATTGATGAGATTATTTTTAGTTTAGAAAATAATAATAAGTTTTTTTTTTTTTTTTCTTCTCTCTCTGACATTTTTCTCTCCATTATTTACTTCTTTTTCCGCCCTCTATTCTTTTGTTTCATATTAACATTAATAAATTTTATATTATATATGATATTGTATATATATCATATAAAATGTATGACAAACAAGAAATTTTTGGCTTTTGAGTGCATCTCTCTCTTGGTGCTATTCTCTAAAGGTCTTTTCTGAACTCATTTTTAGGGTTTAAAGAGAATTCTGTTTCCATGCTTCCTTTTGACATATGTACTATTGGTTTCTGGTTTCGCAGGTTGTGTAATCAGATGTTTGACTTTTTAACTAGAATAGACAGAGATGAAAACAGATAATCATGTGGTCCCGATCTTGTCAAGATGTTGGGTATTCCAAAAGGTGATGCATGTAATAATAGAAATTTTGGTCATATTTTTTAATACTTTGAAAATAGATGAATTTTGAATAAATTTATTGTATCTCCTTAACAGAGGTGAGAGAAGGAATGACAAGAAATGATCAAACTTTAGGATATTTGGAGAAGTTTTGGTTCAGATATTATGCAGCATTTCAGAAGGAAGTTGAAGACCCTTTCATAACTGCTGGCACTCTTGATGGAGATTTTGTACAGCTACTCAAAACAATAGAACCCTCAAAGTTTTCAACCTACGTCTCCGAGGTTTCATCAATTTAAATTTAAATCTTTTTTATATTATTTGTATTACATATCATTTGGTATAATTATTATTTTTTTTTTTTTGAATTTTTTTGCTAGAATGTTAGAAGTATTCCAATAAATCAACCATCACCCCAGGAACCTCAACCCGAATCCCCAGGTCCACTCCAAGAACCCAAACCCCAACCTCAAATTCCACTCGCAGAACCTCAACACAAACTGCAAATTCCAGATCCTGATTTTTTGAGACGTTGCATGCGAAATTGGTAAGTTCGCCTTGCCCTGTTACTTTTTTTTTTTCTCCTCTTGAAGATTTCTAGCGGTGATCTTTTCTCTCTTTTTGATAATATATACTATTGGGGATTCGCAGTTTGTATTGCCATGTGTTTGAGACAATAATTGGGTTAGAAAGAGAGAATAATGCACTTGCTGCCGATGCAAAACTCTCTTCACTTTTACGCATTCCAGCAGATAATGTAAATATAATAGGAATCTTGGATGTGAGTATAGATAAATGAATAGGTGTTGTATTTTTTTGCAGATGTCAGGGACTACGCGATTAGAAATCTTTGAGCTCCTACTCATCTTGAAAGACTTTGATACTGTTATTATGCAACATTCAACCAGGAGGTCGAAGACCCTCTAATAGCCGCAGGCATTCTAGATGCAAAGTTCGTGCAACTCCTGAAGATCGAAGAGCCTGGAACATTGGCTGCCTGTCTATTCCAGGTTTCATAACTCTGTCTCTTAAATATTACTTATTTGTATGCCACCTCCTCTTAGTTTTCATGTTATGAATCACTGGAATGTACATGAACAGGGGTCAATTTGCAAAAGAAAATACTGATTCGCAGACTTCGATAAGAAAAGTAGTCCCGAAACATGGAAACACATTAACTGGGAGATATTAACAAAGCAGAAGGACTCTATGATGAATGTATCCGGCTACTATCAATGATATTACTTTTTAGAGGTAGGGAACTCAGGTCAATCTTGGATAAATAAGTCAGGAAGTACAATTAACAGGGAATGGGTTAGAAAAAGTATGCCTGTTTTAGGCAAGCCAGGTTGCTTCCATTCTCAACAATGTTGTGGTTGGAAAATGAAAGATAGATTCGTCCATGTGGGCTGTCCGATCCATTTATTATCTATTTGAAAAATGGGAGGCTGCAATTCTTACAATTAAAGAGGAAAAGCCTTCTATAACTAAAAATGTTTCCCAATTATTCTCTCAACGACAGAGAGCTGCAGGATAGAAAAATTTTGCTCCGAATAATTCTGTGTAGAAAAATTGAGAGAAATAGGGGAGTATTTACATACGAAAGTTTTTTTAATGTATGTACTTATTTACAAACAGTCGAACACTTAAGATTCATTAGGATTCAAATCTTAAACTTTCACATCTATGAATGTGAGAATGATGCAATTTGTTCAATTATCCATTTAGCATTAATATTATGGAGGTTCGAAGAATAGACTAACATATCCATAGAATTGAACAATGAGGTTTAATATGGGAAATCATATATAATGTTAGTGAGTAAATATAAAGAAAAGAATGGATTAAAGGTTTAGACATAATTGAATCTACACATCTATAGAAGTTTCCGTTGCAGCTCTCAACACAACTTGGACAAGCTCTAATCAAGCAAACTGATCATAAAAAAAAATCGTCACTTATACTTACCTACATCTTTAAATAAAAATTTTGATGTATATTTTCATTAATATACTATAACAGAAGCATTTAGGTTTAGAATCTACAATAGAGAAGGCCTTGTGTTTCACCACTCTTAAGTCTTTAATATTATTTATGTTGTAAGCCACCTCTTTCTTATTTCATCACTTTAAAATTTTATCACATACCATGAAATATTATAACTGATTTTAATTTTTTTGGTTAGCATATTAGAAATCAACCCCGAACTCCACCTGTTGAGCGTCAAGCTCCCCAAGAACCTCCACATCAACAAATTCCACCTAGTCAGCCTCAAGTCCAAAATCGAAATCAACAAATTCCACCTGGTCAGCCCCCAATTCCACCTATTGAGCCTCAATTCCAAATTCCAACCCAAGAAGAAGCTTTTGGAACGCCTGTACTACACTGGAGGAGCTTATTTAGAGTTCATATAAAATTTGTTTTTTCAGTTCATATATGTCTTGTTCAATCCACTTATATGGCTATGGCTGTACTTTGTAGGACTTTCCACCAAAAGAATGAAGAAATTGACCTTCATGTGTGCACCAAAAGAAGAAGGATCCAGTAGCTGAAAAAAACCGTCTTTCCTTGATAAATTGGTCATGATCACTTCTTGCTAGAAATACACTTGTTTTTGTTTTAGACATTTGTAATCCATCAATTTTGTCACCTTGTGGAAGTTTTTGCACCAATATCAAACTTTTTTTTGCAAGGCATAATGTCATGAGTACATTTTACTGGCTACTATTACTTGAACTTTATGCATGTTTTTTGCCTTAATATCTTTAGCATTACTGTAGTTTCTCTATTGCAAGTGTAGTTTTTTGGTTGCTGCTGCTAGTTGAATAAGTCAGACTATAGGGAGAATGAGATCAGGGTGATAAATGGTTGTGTTGAGTGTTCTGAGAACTTGGTTGAGGGAAATTGCTGTCAAGGGAGAGAGTTCCGTACACCATGTCATAAAGCCTACCCCATCACAAAATTCAAACCAAAACTCAAATTTGAATGTTGAAAAATGAGCTCCTAACTCATTTTATACATTTCACTATGAAAACATCAATCCTATCGAAAGGTGATAAATTGTTCAAATTTATTTTACCCTTATGTAGAAGTTTATTTTAAAATCTAGGGCAAATTACTAAAACCCCCTTAAAATAAATTTTCATATCTACAAAACCCATAAAATAATTTTTCAATCTAGCAAACCCCATTTCATAAATTTTTTATTCTAAAAAGTCCAACTATTAACTTTTCCTCTATTTTTGAACAAAATTACCCTTAAATATCTCACACTAGAAAAATTTTCATTTATCAAAATTAATTCATTTTAACTCTTTTTGTAGTAAAAATGAGAAAAGTTATTCCTGAATTTTAAAAACACTTTAGTCGTCTTTTTGTTTAGTTCATTTGATTTTAGAATTTATAAGTACTTCTATTGTAATTTATATATTTTTAAAAATTAAAGAAACATATTTCTTCAAAACTTTTAGTTTAGTAAACTTAAAATTATCATTGATAGAAATCAATTTAAAAAATTTAAGAAAATATTCTATTAAAAAAGCTAATTGATTAAGTTTCTAAATTTAATAAGTTAAGGATAATTTAAAGAATTTAATAAATTAAGGGTGCGATTGTGTCAAAAAAATTAATTGTTGGGTCTTTTGGAGTGAAAAGTTGATGGAATGGGTATTTGAGTATGGACAATATTTTGATGAGCTTTTTAGATATAAAAATATATTTTAAGGATTTTTTAGTAATTTTTCCTAAAATCCACTATCCACTAATCTCCATACATATAGATACTTCGTTAGAAAAACTCCTTTTATAACATACATATCTCTTGAATGTTTTAAAAAGTTGAAGTAAAATTATTATTTAACCTATATCTAAAGGTGGTAAATTATCCAAATCTATTTTAAAGTATCCTCTACATATTTCAAATAAGCTTTTACATTTATGTAGAAATTTATTCTAAAATCTACTATCCATTAATCTCTATACATTAGATTCTTCTTTAGAAGATTCTATTTATAAAATATATCTCTCTTGAATGTTTTAAAAAGTTGAAGAAAAAAATATTATTCAACCTCTAAGTTGCAAATCATAAAAAAAAATAAAATTATGGTATCACGATTGGAATTAAACATATACAAAAGGTGCAAAGTATGTTTAAAAAATACATGACTTATTAGTCTACAAGAATAGAAGGTTGATGAATCAGATTGAGCCTCTTCAAGGCCTAAATGATAAATATTATAATGAACTACGTTGTTGGATTCATAGTGTTCCCATTATTACTGGGACTTGAAGAATTAATGGCCTGTGAATCAAATTTGACCTAATTTTAAAAGTAAAGATAGATTAATATAATTGGGGTCCGTGTATAGAAAATCTTTCACGACATCTTAGTAGTAAAATTTATTAAGTAATCAATTTTGTGTGTATTATAAAAAGGTGGGTCGTTCATGAATGTACATTTTTCTAGAACAACTTGATCCTAATGAATTAATTGACTGTGCACTCACAAATTTCATCATTTATGTTACATATTGTTAGGGGTGCTAAAAAAAATTAAAATCAATCGAATTGATCGAAAACTAAAAAAGGGAATTGAAATAGGTTCGATTCGATTTTCAGAGTTGTATTTCAAAAAAAAATTTCAATTTTTGGTTTGATTCGATTTTTTTACTTTATTAATTGAAATCGAACTAAAAATCGAAAAAGTCGGTTCAGCTGAAAACTAGTCTTTCGGTTTTACGGTTTAGTTATTATATATATATATATATATATATATATAATTTTATTATTTAAGTGTTAGTAGTTTAAATAAATTTTATTTTTATTAAACTTATTAAGTTTAAGCTAAATAAATAAAAATTTTCAAATAATGTAAATATTAATGTATTTTTAAGTTTTTGGGATAAATAAAAGGAGAAATTTTTGATAAGGTGACATAATTGAGAAAAAAAAAGTAAAGTTAAAAAAGAGAAAATAAAACTACATTGTCATTGTTTTTTAAAATAAAGCTAATTTTATTATTTTATACAAAATATGTCAAAGTAGTTGTTAAAAGTCCAACATTTTATAAAAACCTTAGATAACAATACATGATGTATATAGAAATAACTAATTATGGTAAAATGACTCAATGAGTAAAAAAATTGATAATTTTTCAAAACTCAAACCGTATAAGTGTATAATTTTTTGGGTAAAATAGACTTTCACCCCTAAACTATACTGCTAGTCGCAAATACCCCCTGATGCGGCAAAATGTTGCGAGTATAGGAGAGTGAGGGTTGGATATTGTTTTGGGCTTGAGATCTACAACCAAAACACACGTTAAACTAGCTAGGTGCCCCTAGCTAAGGTACTCTGACGCTCAAGTTAATTCTGATCGAGAAAATATAGAAAATGTAAGGTATATAATGTAAATGGCATTACCTTGAGCGTAATTGGGCCTTTAGTATTTATAGCTTTATGTGAGCGTGAATTTACCCAAGCACCCTTATCAGGTGTACTAGCTTTTTCCCATGCCAGGGGGTTGAAAGTCATTCCATGTCCAGATTCTGGTACTGTACCAGGTGGCTAAATCTCCTATTTTTTCGGATAACTGTGCCAACAGGGGCACGTGTCTACCAAAGTTGTTGGCAGAGTTGTCAGAGTTGTTGGCAGCAGTTGCACCAGCTACCATGTGTTGTCGGAGTGGGCTCGACCCATCAAATCAACACGCCCGGCAGGGATCCGAGTGAACGTTGGAGGTCAATCAACATCGATCAGACCCAATGCTCGAATTATCGGAGTAGTCTTCAGGTCAATACGGGTCAACCATAAATACTCCCAAATGAGGTCGATACCGATCGACCAAACAAATTCCATCTTTGGGCCTTGTGGGCTGTTTTGTTTGATGTTGGGTCTGTTGAGTCTATTGGGCTATCCCACGTCACCCCCTAAACTATTAAATGTAATAAAAAAAACCCCTCAATTTAATGACAATTGATAGAAAGATGAGAGAGAAAATTTATGCATACATTTTACTCAATATTCCAAAAATACCCATCAACCACTTAACCCCAAAATTGTGCATTTGATAGTTGCTTTGCTTGAAAAAAAAATAATTTTAGCCAAAAAGAAAGAAAAGGGATTCATCTCATAAACTTGATTTAGAAAAAATAAAGTCCACTTTCTTTTCTTCATTAATACACTTTCAAACCAAATTTTATAAAAAATTATCTTTCATTGCAGTATGGATGAAAAATCATAATCATAATCTAATTTTTTTGATGGTACGTAGTTCGAATTTGTTCGGGTATTTTAGACTTTCTAACAAAAAATATTTTGGGTTTTTATTTTCCCAAAATATAAATACAATTAAAGAGACAAAGCACTCATATATTAGATCTTCATTTTCAAAAATTACATCTTTATTTTCGAGAGTTTCAAAAAGAAAAAAGAAAAAAGAAAAAGACAACGTCTTTCGTGTCATATCTTCAAAAAAAATGATGGATTTCCAAACGTTATTAAAGCTTGATCCTTAATGCTTAATCATTTCCTCAAAGCTTAAATTATGAGAACTTTATGTATTTATCTCCGCAAATAGAGTTGCTAAAACCATGTCGATAACAGCTTCAAACGAAGAACGAAGTTCAGACATATAATCCAAATGCAGTAACTTATGACCTAATTAAATTATAAACTAACTCAAACTCTCTCTAACAATGAGATACTCTGTTGCCAGAAGAGGAGGAAGAGGAGGAAGAAGCATAATTGAACATCTAAAACATTCATAAAATCTTTTGATCATTTTGGGGATCTTCTTTTCTTTCTTCTTTGGCTATTTTTGCTTCCGCAGACAAAATATCCTTTGAGGCCATCCTTTGCAGTACTCGCCCAGTAACAATGGGACAAAGCTACAAAATATAGACGTTTGGAAACTCATTAATTATGATCATGTTCTTTAATTTTAACATGTTCAGACATAATGTCCCAAAAAAAAAAAAAAATTCTCATAAGCATCAAAGTAGACACTTCAAACCATTTGGTACATATGTTATGTCTAACCTCAAACACTTGATCATAATCAGATAAAGTGCATAAAACACGATAAACATTGTATTGAAGAAGGGATAATAATTTTGAAGTTATTGAACGAATCCCTTCTATTTCTATTCCTAAGACACTTATATAAAGAATCGTCGTGAAACACCGTAAAGTGGTGATTGGTATGCAGGAATGGAATTAGGTTGGAATGGAATAAAGTTGGGAAAGGAATGATACTGATATAATTTATCTTATTATTGGTATGTATAAGGAATGAGAAAGAAATCAAATCGTCATTCCCTTTTTAATTTCATTCTAATAATTGATAAATAGGAATAATCAATAAGAATGGAATAATTTTTTTAAATAACCAAATTGCCCTTTTGTAAAAAATTATTAAAATAAAAGTATTTATTGGTAAATTATTTTTTAAATATTTAGATTTTTTTTTGGGAGTAAGTTTATAATTATGTAGTTTTAATATTACTTTTAATATTATTCAAATTACATAAGTAAATATATGCATTTTATATGTTGTCAACAAGTTATATTTGTTTACGCAAAAAAGTATAAACACAATTCGTTTAAAATTATAATTTAGCAAAGCTCTTTTGAATGTTTTGATAACATATAATTTAAAAAATTATAAAATATTTTATAACTAGAGTGCCTAACTTTTTTGTGATATGAAAACCATTTATTGTACTTTTTTATAAGTTTAATTTGAAGAGTTGTTGATAGGATGGACAACTCTTCATTTATTAGATTTTTATATATTTTTTAATCATTCAAAGATATGCAAATATAAATAATATTTCAAACTATATATATTTCATTAGCATGGACCAATTCGATGCTACTTCTAATTTTTTTTATATTATTTATATTTTTATAATAATTTAATAATTTTTATAACATTACTAAAAAATATATGAATAAAATATATAATTAAAAAAATGTAGCAATCAAATAAGTTGGAATGCAATATCAAATTTTACAAAGTGAAGATTTTTTGTCTTAAATATAAAAGTATTTTGTTAAATTTTTAGGTTCATTTCCAATAGATTGGGATTAGCTAAATTTATGGGGAGTGAGGAAATAACTAAATCCATCATTTTATGAATGGGAATTTCGAGGGGAATAAGCATTCCTATCTCTAATTATATCAATCATAAATTTAAGAATGGACTTAGAAATGCATATAAAGTTTTCTGTTCCAAAAAATGACATAGAATCCTACCACAAAAACACTGAGGGATACTTCCAAAACGGGATTATTTTAGGGTGGAGGATCATTGTAGTGTTTGTCTGGGACATGATAAAATTAAAAACTCTCGCACAATATATATAGGAGAAAACCCACCACTCCTACAATCTTATGAAATGCCAAGTGCTGCTTGTTTTATTAAAAAATTCTTAAATTCTTGAAACTTAACAAGGGTAGGGAGAGTAAGAGTTTATAAAAATACTTCGACAGATAAGAAAAACCAATTGCAATATGTATTATGCATAAAAATCGAAGCTAAAATATAGTTTATACTGTGCTAGGCCTACCAATAAATAGAGTTTTGTTATACCCAAGTCTTAAAAAAATAACTATACCCAAACATAGGCCCATACCAACTTAAAAAAAACACAATGAATACAGGTTTGATCTATACCCATAAATTGCCTATAGACCCACACCCAACAATTATTTGAAAACAGTAATTGTGGCTCGATCCACATTTGTAGACTCCAAGGTTTTGAAAACTAGACCGGACCGGCCGGTTCGACCGATGACCGGAGCCCAGTCTAGTCAGGTTGAGCCATAAAAATCGAAAGTGATCAAAACCGGTTGAACCGGACTAGGCTCCGGTCACCGGTTCAACCAGTTCAGTTTTTTTTTTTTTTAATTTTTTAATTTTTTTAAAAAAAGAAAAGAGAAAATTATGTTGAAGATAATGATTAAAAATTTTGGACATGTAATTTTTTGAAACAAGAATTTATTTTTTTGAAATTTAATGAAGTGGTAGTTATATACGAATGTTTATATTTAATTTGTTATTTTATTTTATTTAATCTCTCTGAAATTATATCAAATATTTAGCGTAGAAGAATTTATTTTTACTTGAGTTGAAGTATGAAATGAATGATTATTTAAATTAATGTGAAATATTATTTTTTATTGATTTATAGTTGACCAATTTTTAAACATTATTATTTTCTAAAAAATGTATTTCAAAAAAAGTAAGTTAAATTTTTTTTCAAATAAATATTCTTTCTATATAATTGAAAGTTTTATTTTTTAGTAATATTAAAATATTATATATATATATATATATATTTATAAAATTAAATATAATTATTGCGTTATTATGATGTCATACTGGTTCGACCACTGATTGAACTGGTCGAACCGATTGAGCCAGTAATCAGTTATATTACCGGTTTATTGTCCAGTCCGATTTTGAAAACATTGGCAGACTCTCATCAAGAAAATTTGTGCGCCAGAATTAAAACCACGAAATCCAATGTGATGCAGTCAAACACTATCCAAATGCAAAGGAAAGCCAAGTTTACCAACATTTTCTGGCAGCCTTTTTACAGCATCCTCAGTAGAAAACTGCAAATTACTGAAAACTTAATATGAGTGCACCAATCTGTGATACAGAATGAAAACAACACTAATGGAAGTCGGGGCTCGTCCCCGGTCAATATTGGATCAAACAATAGGGGGCCGTAGCACTGACCCTTTTTTGATTCAATACAATAGGGTAAAAGATCGTACAGTTCCCTACCGAGACAAACTCTCAACGGATCCTCGGCGCGCTGGGCATACCTCTTCCGCGGGGAAAATTGCATTGTTTTCCTGTAATTTTACCTATTCTGTAATTTTATCCTATAACTTATAAAAATAGTAATTTTAGTCCTATAAGTATTAAAAACTTATCAATTTTAGACCCTTTTTGTTGGAGCTTGAAAAATTGGACAGAAAGTTGAGTTGGCATGCCGGAGTGCATCCAATTTGGTTCTTGTTGGCTTGTTGGCATGCTAATTTTGCCTTTTTGGTAGCCAACTTAGCTTTTCTGCTAATTTTTTGAGCTATGACGAAAATCAGATTAAAATTGGCAAATTTCAATACATACAAATTCTACATATTATATAGCGAAACTGCAAAGTGGACAAAATTATAGGATGAAAAATACAATTTTCCCAACAGACTTAAATTGATAAAACCTTGGATGATGAGAACTGTGTTCCTTCATTATTCTTTGTTATTTCGGCAGAGTATTCATCCACAAATCTGGAGAACCAGTTGTACAGAAATCCATCAGGAGTATCGATGATCGCTGGAAAAAGAAACAAACTTGGCAAGGTAAATTATCGAATTATTTTTTGTCATTATTCCAAAAAATTCAATTCAAAGCGAAACATCACAACAACAATCCTCAATTCAATGGAAATAATTAGCTAATTGCAATTAACTCTGATTTTCCCTTTTAACTCCATAAAATAGGACTTTATCAATTTAATTCACAAATTGCCAACAAAAGAAGTTCTGTAGAAGTCCATATCAAATAATCAAAGAAACGGCAGTAAAAAATCACCAAAATCAAGCAAAAGAAACGATCTTGCATTAATGGAAACATTAGTTTTAAGCAATATTTCAAAATCGGACACAAAGGATCGGTCACCTAATTGGTTACTGATATTACTGGCTCGATTAGTTCAATTGATATGATGTTATAATGATGTAATAATTATATTTAATTTTATAAATATATAAAATATTTTAATTATAACAAAAATACAGTTTTCAATAATATAGAAAAAATATTATTTGAAAATTTTTTTATTCTTACTCAGTTTTAGATACATTCTTTAAAAAAATACTACTTCACAATTAGTTAACTATAAATAAATAAAAAAAATAATATTTAACATTAATTTAAGTAATTATTTGTTTTATAATTCAAAACCCAGTAAAAATAAATTTTTATAGACTAAATATTCAACACAATTGAAGAGAGATTAAATAAAATTAAACAACAAAATAAGCATAAGCATTCACATATAATTATTACTTCATTAAATTTCAAGGAAATAAATTTATATTTAAAAAAATTACATGTCCAAAATTTTTAATCATCTTCTTCAACTCATAACTCTTTTTGTCTTTTTTCACATTTTTCACTGTTTTAAAAAAAAACTATTTTTTATAATTTAAAAAAAAAAGTAAATGAACCAGTGGCAAATCGGTCAAACCAGTATAAGTCGGTTCGAGCGATTTAGAAGGCCATCAATTTTTAAATTTCAATCAAATTGAATTGACCGTCGATTTGATTCGATTTTTAAAATACTAATTTTAAGAAAAAAAGAATTTATAATTAAATCAAAAGAATCTTAAAAGTAGACAAGCGAGTGTACATACCAGCATCTTCCCGGACACTATCAACATCACTTTCTTTGGCAAACATCTCAGCACTTGAGTAAAGCTTACTTTTGATCAAGTAATCGTGAATGTATAAATCCAGTCTGCGGGAACAAAAAACAAAAAGGTTCCCTATTAAGACAGAACAGTCTCAAACACACAGAAGCCCCAACATCCTTACATGCCAAAAACAAACAAAAACCAAAATCCCTAGCGAAAATTAAGAATTTTTTTTTTTTTTTGACAAGTGGAATTAATTGAACTTTTATACACAACTCACATCTTATTTTGCAGGTCGCCGTTCCCCATGACAAAAGAAATCAAATCCTTCACTTCTCCAAAGAAAGACATCAAAAACAAGAAAACAACAGATGAAGAACACAGTTTTGAAATGTCTTTGATAAGAAACGAAAAACAAGATTTTCTAAACCAAACAGAAAACCTGGCCCTTTGATTTATAGAGCAAAAATAGGGAGAGAATTTAGGGAGTTAAAGTACGTTCAGACGGCGGCGGGGCGCGCACAAAGTGGGTGCTAAAGCCACGGGTTCAGTGGTCAATCCGCTAGTTTTCAGAGATCTTTGGGGGTGAAGTTGGAAGTTTTGATTTTTTTTTTTTTT